>JAGTTF010001970.1:32460-42857 GCA_019095985.1 Streblospio benedicti | reverse complement strand
TCGAGGTATTAATATGTTTGACATAATGGTTAGCCAAATTTTAAAACTTAATTGAAGTCCATATCATCATTCATTATTAATTGAGAGACATTTGCATGACATAAAATTGTCAAAACTGAAGCTGTTTTTCGTTCATTTTTGTGATAATTGCTACAATTATTGGAGTTGTGATGTATTTCTGCACTCAAATTGTACCTGTGGGGTTTATGGTCACCTTCCATCATAAAAAATACAATAAAAGTGGAATATACTGAGTGATTGACTTCATTTTATATCATATCATCAGTTATCGAAAAAAACGTGTGGTACAGTTACATAAAGGGTGATAACAGACAAAAAGCTACCAGTTGCGCATCGTTATCATCCATTTCCCATAACTAGAGACATATGTCTACCAGAAAATCACAACGAAACAAGCTGCCCTCAGTTGAGCATCACGGCCAAAAAATCAGGTCCTGGCCCATCGCCTATTTTATATTCTGTAATTTTAGCATGATGGAATCTGATCTCTACCAAAGTTTGAGATACAAAAATCCTGGCCATAGAGGATGTGCAGTTCATGGATGCTACAATCATGGAAAGAAACTCATTGCTTGGTTAAGAGAGCAATGTCCAATACACCAGTGCCTTCGAGATTTATACTTGTGCACATGTATCCCTCCATTTCTGTTGATTCCACTGCCCAAAGAAGAATCTGAACGGAAACTTTGGCTTAAATTGATTTCTCGTTGTGATCCAAATGACAGGTAATCCTTCAATTCATCATATTAAAACAAGGATTTCTATATCCTCGTGTTAGAAAAATGTCAGCCCTGATCATTAGTTGTGCTGAAAATCAATAATAAAACCAAATTCATCAGTTATTTTTTATCCTGTATCATAAGGTATTAGGCTTGTTGTGAGTAGTTTCATACAAATCGGATGTTATTCGCTTTTTTGTTTTCTTTTTTTCAGAAACAAACCATGGGAGCCAAACAATGACTCGAGAGTATGCACTGTTCATTTTAAAGATTATGTGCCCTCTGTTTCAAACCCTTGCCCCACAGAAAACATGAACACTGGACAACTTCACGCCATATCCGTTAAGCCACGGAAGCCTCCAACTGCAAGAAGCTTGGACTATACACCCAAATGCAAAAGAGCAAGAAAGGTAACACCCCATGAATTTAACAAAATGTTTCTCATCATTTGAAATATACAGAACAGAGAACTAAGTGCAATTTTATTTTTCATTAAGATAATTCTCAGGGATAATTATGCTGTGCTACTGAATGTAGAAATTTGAGGAGGGAAGCAGCGTTTTTTATTCATGTTTTGTATACCCAAATTTGCTTAGTTTTACAGTAACTAACAGATCTCTCTGTTTTTCATATGGATAGGCCACATCTTCGCAACATGTAGAACCTTCGTCTGGAGAACCTGCATCTTCAGAACCTGCATCAGGTGAAACTCCATCTTCAGAACCTGCATCTGGTGAACCTGCATCTTCAAACAACACACTTACTTCTACGTCTGTTCATCATGAACATTGCTACTCCAAAAGCACATTAAGACCAGAGTGTGAGGGGTGTCATGGGCTGGAATGTAAGGTCAAAGGTTTAGAAGCGTTAATTGCCGTTCAATTTAAAGAAATAAAATATTTAAAAACTAAACTGCAAAATAAGATAGACAAACCATTTGGAATAGAATGTATTAAGACTGATGCCAAAATGAAATTTTATACAGGATTACCTACCAAGCAGGCTTTTCAAAATATTCTTCTCTTTCTTAGTTCTAAACTTAAGAACATTCGTTACTGGAGGAGCCGTAAGGTTATTTCCACAAAACGACAGTTTAGGTCTGCTCCTGCACGCTTTGGGCCAAAACGTGTATTAACTTCTCAGGATGAATTTCTTCTCACATTGATGAAACTTAGGCTTGGCCTTACATCTGAGGACCTAGCAGACAGGTTTGGTGTTTCCCTTTCCACAATTAGCAGAGTCTGGACAACGTGGATTAAATTTCTTTCTCAGGAGCTAAGTTGCCTCATTTTTCATCCTGATGTACAAGAAATCAATGAATTGATTCCTTCTTCGTTCAAGCAAGCTGGCCTTGGCAAGGTTCATCATATCATTGACTGTACTGAAGTTTTCATAGAAAAACCAAAGAATCCTCTTGCGAATTGCCTGACTTGGTCGGACTATAAACATCATAACACCTGCAAAATTCTTGTGGACATTCTCCCTAATGGGCAATTCAATTTCATTTCTCCATCTTATGGAGGAAGAGCTTCTGATAAGCACATTACTCTTGATAGTGGATTCATGGATATTGTGGAGAGAGGTACTGAAGTCATGGCTGATAAAGGTTTTTCGTGTATAGAGGAAGCACTGAATTTGTAACATGCTGAACTTCGTGTTCCTCCTGGTAAGCGAGGGGCTGCCCAAATGACTAGAAATGAAACTAAAAAAACTAAGATAATTGCTAACAAGCGCATTTATGTTGAAATGGCTATCAGGAGGCTGAAGAGCTTTAGACTTTTGAAGTTCGAACTACCAATAACACTTGTTAATTTACTAGATGACATGGTCATTATCTGTGCAGCTATTTGTAACATGTATCCTACCTTAATCAAAAAATGATTAGGTCTCTCTGAAGCATATTGTTATAGATATGATGCTTTGAAGGATTACCTGTCATTTGGATCATGATGAGAAATCAACTTACCGTAGTTTCTTGATTACATGCCTAGCTTTGATCAACCACCAGTATTTGATTAAGCGCCGTGTGTAGAGGCTACATTACTCTACGTTTTAACGCTTTTTCGGCCTTGAATAAGCGCCGGGTGAATAGCATGTTTTAAATTAATAAGCGTCAGGGCAGCATTTAAGAAACTACGGCAGTAAACTTCAATTAATAAACATAGTTGTATTGGTTTAAACATATATTCATGTGTATCCACTTCATTTTATGTGCCTTTTATTTTATGAACTTGTGATTTTGTTAAATATGTACAATGAAAGCAAAGGACAATTTTCAAGACCTTGATTTCCTTCTTTGAAAAAATGTATAAATTCATTAAATTGCAGCAAAAAAATTAAGTTTCACAGTATTTTATTTCAAAGAAATAGAATGTGATAAAGCCCCAAGGCGATATTCAACTTCCATCTAAATTTGTCTGTATGTACAAGCATTTACTGTATATAGTCGTAACTTCATACTATGTGTATTATTTTATAAATTTTACGGTTTTGTTTGAAATCTATAAATTAAATGTGCGTTAATATGTAATGATATTGAAAAGTTTGATTTCCATTTTATAGAAAGTAAGAATATCTTCATTTTCAATGTTTTTGTTTAGAAGCTTTTTGTTATTTCCATAACTTCTTATTGGTAGATCTAGGTCAGAAAAAATAAATGGCAGCAATATGATTGATTTGACAAAATTAATGGCAGCAGGTTTTAATGTGTCCACAATATTTCAAACAAAAGAAATAACACCTGTTCACGATTGTAATAAATTATTCATTTATTACGTTATTTAGCATTACCTACATGACCAATTAAAGGGTGTTGAAAATGGAATAAGTGAAATCAATAATAAAAACAAAACCAAATTCATCAAATAACATGATATGCAAGCACACTTGCCATCCTAAAACAATTCTGTGGAACTTTTGTAACAACATTTGTACTTTGTACTATGACCATGGAATAACACTAAGACTTACATGTACATATACTGCACACCCATATGTCACTCTGAGCCACTTTCATTTGGCGTACAGTTTTGATTCCAGCACACTTGAAATGCACCCACTTGTCACATAAATCACAACAGATACAATTCATATACCAATCATCAACTTCATCTTCACACTCCTCACTACAGAAAGGACATACTACTGAATCATTATCATCAACTTCCATGTCCACCTTTTCACTAGTAGTAGCGATACAATCCTGTTCTATTTGAGGCTGCTCTTGACATTTTAAAAGTAAAGGCAGAAAATAATCAACATAGAAACTACATAGTTGAGACTCAAGATTTTCCCAATATCTTGGATCAAAGTCAATGCGGATGAGGATGTGACCATGAGCAGTTGTAACAAAGAAATCACACCATTGCCGTTTTGTAATAGCCATTTAACCTTGAACCTGTGCAAAGTACCGGTGTTTTACTTTCAGTTTTATGGCATCACCATCCCTGTACAGATATGAAGGCAGCTCATCATTGGGGTCTTTGTCCCTTTGGCTGTAAGCACCTTTGCACTCCATGAGGCCATGTCCACAACATGTGCAATGCACAAGAAAATCCGGTGATGCTGCCAGACAGCTAAAATCTGAGTGAACATAAATGCCACATTTGCTTATTTGAGGGTTTTGATGAATTTTTTTTTTCAACTCATTAGGGTATTGGTCTTCCGCCAGCTTTTCCATAGCCTTTCCAAATTTAATAGATTCCAATTCTGAGAGGTCTCTTTGGCTGGATAAAGCTTTTGCGGTAGCGATGTGATTCGTTGAACTAAGGACGCTATAAAAGTTTGATGCTCTCAGCCGTCCCTCCCTGACTTCATTCCACAATTTAGAGTCACTTTGATGAACTGTTTGCCTTGAATTTTCTGTACTTTATCAGGACCGAAAACAGGAAGTTTCTGCATGAACTCATCCACTGAATTGCAATTTTCAGCGACTTTTCTTAATGATAAACTAGATTCTTGAGGGATTTGTATTTTCTTAGGTTTCTTTTTGTGGAAATAGGCAAGAGTTAGGCAGAACTTTGCAGAGAATCGGCAATAGCTTAAGACGCTGCACGTGGGGGTCGACTGGATTAGTGTTAGGCACGTAATCCACCTTCTCAGAGGACACTAACTTTCTGCAACCTGCAATAAAAAGCAACAACATTTAGTTAATAACTAAACAGAAAAAAATACTTTCAATTGTCAGATGAAAGAGGTTTTGATCTTCCTGACACTTCCATATGGGTCCATCTGTTTTCAACTAAAAAGTTAGATTGTTAGGAGACTGTAATTATATTCTTTGTTTGACTGATGCGCCATAGAATAAGTATAATCCCCGATACAAAATAAAACTGACATACATAGTACTCGGATGATTAATCGTATATATTGATTTATCATCGCTCAGCAGAAATTCGCTAATTAAATTGTGCGCGAATATTTCTAGTTTTACAATACTTGCTTTGTTGTTTAATTATTGCATCTGGTAAGGCATCTGTCATGGAGTTGTCGAAGTTGTCATATTTTTTGGGGGGAAAACTTAATTTATTCATCTCCCATGCCTCATCTAATTATATCTTTTATTCCGGGTTACAACATAGGCGATTGGGAAACCAATTGTACTAGTACTCGGCACAGATGAAAGATAGGTGGTTTGATTTTTTTATTGTTTTTTTTCTTTTTTTTTGTCTTGCTACCATATCAACATAAAACTGTCACATATTTTTTTATTTTGTATGCCGACCGACCATTAAAAGACCATGACCTTTTTTTTTCCTTTTTTCCGACCTCATGTGTCAAACAAAGAATATAATTTCGGTCCCCTTAGAAATAAGAATAGGGTAGGAATTGCTAATTGAGTATCAAGGTGGTAAATCTTAGGGGAGGATAACAAAAGTTTGACATGTGCACAAGGGGAGGTTACAACAAAAATGAATGCTGAATCCGTCCAATTTTGAATAATAATGCGTTACTACAAGCACCAATTTGTTACCATAACCAATATGAGTCGCTCTATATTTCTCTAAGAATAATCATAATGTACGCACAGAGAAGAAATCATTTTCAATCACAAGATTGGCATTTAACTATTGAAACTTTGGTTGTGACCTTGACACAGCATATGACAAAAGGTTTAATAGTAAATTTAATACATCACTAATTTAGAGTAAAGAATAAACAGTTGAGTTTAAATACAAAGAAAGCTGAATATTTTACATTTTAATAACATTATCAGAGTTTATTCATTTGAATCGATTTCGATTACTATTACTAGTAATCGATGAAAAAGCTGTTCTGATTATTCCAATTAATCAATTATTGATTTTTATCTGATTTCCCATCACTAACACATTACATATAAATACCTGAATGCTTTCCCTTCTTTATATTCATTCATAAGCCTCTCGTACAGATCCTGAGAATCTGGGTGGGATGCCATAAAAAATTCACCTACATCGCTAATATATACAGGAGGCCAAGATCGAATGACAAGAAGTGCTTGATAATCCTTCTCATTCTGCAACATCTTTTGATGCTCTGTTGGCAGAATTGGATCTTTTCTACAATGGAAATATTATGAGATGACAATTTTCATGTCATATGATTTCTCAAAAATGAAAATGTGATTATGAAATATTTTCATTTTCTCATAAAGCTTTCACACCAAAATATAAAAGAATTCACATCCTTAATTATATAAATTTTCCATTTAATACTCAAAATTTTCCACAATAGGAAGCAGTAATCCAAAGAATAAAAATATGCTGGCTCAAGCAAGAAATTTGGAGAGGTGGAAAATGAAAAAAACTGATGGTTGATAATTTTCTCAGCTTTTCTGGTGACTATGAGCGTAAACCTATAACACAAAGATTGCTAGACTAATAATTGTTATTTTTACCTTGTCCATGCACAAACACACTTTGCATGTAGCAACTCCTTTGTGCCGGAGGTAGACCAACCCCTCTTTGACAAGTACTGCTTCATGTGCTGTACCTGCCACAGACTGAATTGCACGTATGCAGCCTCATACTTCTCATCCTCTGTGGGCCCATCCATCACTGACTAAAAAGTAAACAAGATTACAGAGATACACATATTTACATACTCTGAATATCAAAGTGGCCACCAATGTATATTTCAAATCCAAAAGTGTAGGCTATAGTATAGTGTAGCTGAAGTCTAGTTTTACAGTGTTTACTAAAACGTCAATAACTCCGTCTATAAACAAGCTACGTACATATCCTCTCAGACATGTCATTTCCGTGTTGCTTTATATCACTGTGAGAAGTTTGATAAACATTGACCACACGATGCCTCCGTAGCACCTAACATTTGTT
The DNA here is from genome assembly GCA_019095985.1 of Streblospio benedicti. Lineage (NCBI taxonomy): Eukaryota > Metazoa > Annelida > Polychaeta > Spionida > Spionidae > Streblospio > Streblospio benedicti. The sequence continues at coordinate 35,800 of JAGTTF010001970.1, read as the reverse complement.
TACAATATATAATACTATTCAAGTCTGTTGCTGTTTCAAGGAGTGCAAATAAATGCATGGGAAAGGGCATCATTGCTAACTATTACTATACGCACCTGCTATGTTTCCAGTCTCTGGCGAATCTATGCAGGTAGGTGAACAACTATACCAATAAAAAATGTGTCTGACTGACTATAATATAGATTAGTTTGAACTAATATCCAACTCTAAACACTGTAAAATGGCTGCTGTTCGCGCATTTATGCCCAGACGACCTGACCTACTTCACGTGACCTCAAACTATGTCAAAATGGCCGCGGAATTGGACCTACAGTACGACCCCTTTACGTTGAGTTTCGGCATCTCTAATTCCTGCTAAGGTAATACTGCCTGCGGAATCGTGTATTCGAGCGGCATAGCCTCCACTGGCTCAACCACTTCCTTCACTCGTTTTGATTTCAAATTATATCTAGTGGCAATCTTTTTTGCCTAATCGATTCATGGCTCTTGATCCATGATCCGATCCATGAAACACTAGCCCTCCGGTTAAAACCCCTGTTACTCGTTGACTTCCTGTATCACTATTAGGGTTTCCCGAATCACTTACCTTAATTGATGCATCCTGTACCCCAGTAGTTTTCGCTGTCTCCGGTTCAAGGACACCCATCCATTACCTTAGCAATGACAGCCAGAGGCGGTCGTCCTTGAGAGGTGTATACCTCACTCAAAGCATGATTGTACCTAGCTGGTAAGGTGATGTAATTAGGTAAAGTTATCTCGGGTTCCTTCCCATGGCACTCCACTTTGAGTGGTCCAGGTCACTCAATTGCATATGATATCGAAACTGACCAGCTCCGACGTATCCTGTCCACTGGGGACTTTGCAAATTTAAGAACTTAGCCTCTCCAAACGGAAATGGTATGGTTTTTACAAAAACATTGTAAGCCTCATCGGGTGTCAATACAATAGCATGTAACCAACAGTAACATCCCTCACATAAATGCGCCTTAGATGCCCTCATCTTCGTATAACATAATAAACTCTAATGACATAGGCTACAGTAAAACCACTAATGGTGCTACTACAATCCCCATGAACCCAATAGTTAACCAATCCTTATGGCATTTCTCGATCAAAACTGGGGTTCTGTTTGGTCTCAACACTGCTGCTTCCACTTGATCTGCCGGCATCAATAATGACATAATGTACCATTTATATACCAAATATACCACCATTGCAGTATTCCCTGTATCGCAAGTTATGCCAATTGCAGTGATTAGCCAAACTTGCCAAGGTATGGGAGCGTCTTTGGCATGAATTACTTCCCCTTTAAATACTGCTCCATGAGAAAGTGCCCTGTCCACAGCAAACCTTAAATTCAGTCCCGCTTGTTTATCGGCTTCCAACATGTCTTGAAAATCTTCTATTGTCATTAAACTAGGTACTTCCAATGTAGGAGTGTCATTGTAGTTTAAATAGGTCGCAAGAATGGCCTCCTGGAAATCTATAGACATTATACCTCATCAACTGCATGAGGTTTATCACATGAGCTACTTTTGCTCCCTCCATAGCTTCACATGCTGAAAACACTGGCCGAACGACTCTGTCAGCCACCCTTAGTTTGCAGAAACAGCCCAATCTGGTAATTACAACTGACTTGGGTGCCAATACGTTAGTCTCTGATCCAAGCTCAATTACCAATGATTCTTTAGAATGTACAATTAAGAAGGTGGATTCATCCAAACTTAATATCGCCGGGACTTTGGGTGAGATATGCCCTATAATTGCAAACCTCATATGCCCTACTTATAGTCTCCAGCAAATAATGACATGGCACACGTGTCATCAGTTCTATCTATGTATGTTAAGTACGGGCATCCAGCTGTAGGTCCAGTGGTGCATAGAAGGTACTCAGTCTCGGTTAGTTCCATATACAATTGATTAGAGGAAATGACAACCAAAAACTATCTCTCCACCTGTAATTTTGTGTATCCGTCTGATACCATGTTATCATTTAACTGTGTAGGATTCATAGGCAAACTGAATGCCCCGATGTGGTATGCTGTCATTACAGAATCCACACTTCCGATGGGCACCTTCAAATAAATAAAAAGATGGGATCCAAATTTGCTATTTTCGTTGTATAATAGAAGACAAGATGTCTGTGGCTAAATGTTGTACTAAAACCCACATTTTTTTTTTCAACCACCTTTTTCACCCTTTTCAAATGGTGCCGCAAAATGTTAGTGGGCAGAAGAAACTCTTGCAATTCATGATGACTTAGCTTTATTAAGTAAGTAAGTAAGTAAAGCTTTATTAATCACTATTCGTGAAACTTGTCATGGGAGGTACGTACAGTTGAAAAATAACAAGTAACTATAACAATACATAACATTTAAGTAACAATAAATAACAATACAGACTAGACAATACAAATACAAATACGGACGGATACAGTTGATAATACTGACAAGAAAGTTATATACCTTCATACAATGCAATACATGAAAAGGAACTTATGTGGAGAGATTGCGATAACAGTGCGGAGAGAACGAAAAGTTTTTTGTACCTATTGGTTCTTGATGGAATTGAACGTAATCTTCTACCCGAAAGGCAGATATGAAAATTTGTAATGTAATTAATGATTTGATCCACATAGAAATAGTAGTATACACCCCCATATAGGACAGTTGCTAGGCAACGGTTGCTATGGGTGTTTCCTAGCAACGGTTGCCCCATATAGGGCAGTTGCTAGGCAACGGTTGTTATGGATGTTCCCTAGCAACGGTTGCACATGATAAATGTAGCTGCTTTTCATTTCAAATTTTAGATAGTTCACAGTCGTTTACATGGTCTGAATGTCCAATTCCGTATGTATTTATTAGGTTTTTCATAACCGTCCAATAGAAGAAGAAATAATTATTTTGTAACATGAAAATATGTTTTCAACATTTAACAGGTGGTTGTTTGACTCATATAAGGGATTCGCCTGGCAGATATTGATGTTTTGTAAAAAATGGGGATGACTTAATAAGGTTATTCTATAAACGAGACAAAACATATCATTAATGCAAAATAAACATATTATTCCTAATATGTGACTTTCATAGTAATAAGAAAAGTTCAAAAGAATTTGTCAAAACGTATGTGTTCTGAAAAATAAAAAATTGTGTCACAATGTCCTCAACAAATGTGAACAACGAACGGGTCACATTGAATAGGTCTACAAAAAATAAATCTGAATTGAGGAATCTGTTACACCTTACATACACTCAATCATATGGATGGGCATTTTGAGTTCTATCAAGTGAAAGTTATTTAAAGATTAAACTTAGAAATATTGTCGATAGTGGATCCACTC
>JAGTTF010001966.1:0-15729 GCA_019095985.1 Streblospio benedicti | reverse complement strand
ATTTATTGGCCTACAACATGTAAATGTATATACAAATAAATGAAGGTAATTGTATTTTTCATTATTGTAACAAAATGAACTATATTTTGACACATTTTGCTACATAAGAATTAAGCCGATGATATAATGAGTATGTTCACTCAAAAACATTGTTTATATCAAATGCATTGCGATTTCTGCATAAAATCTGTACAATAAGCTGAAATAATTATTTGTCTGACATTTCAAATGGGTTTATACTCATTTGACATTTTAAGTTGAGCGTTAGAATGGAAAAACGACAATAATTAATGTTAAATATGTATAGAAATATATGTCCATTGTGACAAAGTCGACATGGAATATACAAACGCAATTTTGGGGGTAGGGGCAAACGTATTTTTTTAGCTGTTGGTCTATTGTATGAATGAAACGAAAGTCAGTGGGATACATCTTTGGAATACCTGGTAAAGGTATTGGAGAATCGTGGAATCGAACTCACGACCTTCCAACCATGATTCAGACCGGTCATATGTCATAGTCGGCTGTGCAGACCACTACACCAATTCCCCTAGACGACTGAGACAAGCTTCGTAACTTGCCTATATGCTTCCAGACACACATGTCTGACACCTGACGCTATATTTAGCCTAGCCTTTTGCCTTTAGCCTTGATCGACATGCATCCACTAACTTTGTACCGAGTACGTTGTATCAATGCAGGATGCATTGTGCCCGTTCCCCACTTCACTTTTGTTACAGATTCCCCCCCAACTCCCAACTCCAACGACGCGACCAGCAACGCCAGTGAGAACGGAGAGAGAGGCTGGGAGTTCCATACCACAAGTGTACCAGGAACACCCAAGGCCTTCAGAGCAGGAATTCTCCCAGAACCTCGCTGTCCCATAGTCACTTTCCGTGACCGGAAGGACCTGTAAGAATCCTCATGTCTGATCCTTCCCAGAACACGTACCCATCCAAGTTCGACATTACCCGAGCGGAAGCCCGCTACCCCAGTTTCGCAGACCCTACTAGTTATCCAATTACTGGTAACCCGGGGCATTGAGGACTACCCGGTGGCTTCTACAAAGCACCCGGTCCATCTTTCTCCACCATATGAAACGAAAGTCAGTGGGATACATCTTTGGAATACCTGGTAATGGTATTGGAGAATATTGGAATCGAACTCACGACCTTCCAACCATGATTCAGACCGGTCATATTGTCATGGGTCTTGCCATGACGTAGCAGCGGCTATTGGGTTAATCATAGAACAAGCGCTACGGTGTGGCCTTGGGGTATTTGTGTCAATGAATGTAGCTAGAAGCGGCAAGGAGGACAGGCTGGCCGCGGTCAGCTAGCCGTCATGCGGTCCCGAGCCAACAGAGGCCCATAATAGGGGAGCACTCAAGCCGTCGTGATCACGTGGCTCGGCGGTATGCAGGCGGAGCTATATAAGCCTGTAGCCGCCGTGCCGCAGTCGTCACGGGCTTGAGATGAGGAAGCTGCTTACCACCGAGCCCTTCACTCAGGCGAATATTCAATAAAGTGTGTAAGTTAATCGTTGTTTTTAACTGGCAACATAAATATTGCACACTGAGTCGTGATCCTGAGCTACATCCCGGAATCGCAGCAGGCAGCTACACAGCAGGATTCCACCTAGACGAGGCCCGCCGATACCCCCCTTCCTGGAGCGTGTAGACCATCCATCCAACCCCTCATACGACATGGTGAAAGATGTCGGTGACAAGGATTACGGGTAAGCCAATGTTTCTTTTACTCAGTCCGTGATCATCTCCTAATATCATTAACCTAACCTCCTCTTGCCCACATGATAACATGGTGTATTAGATTTCGAGTTTTAGGCTAGTTCTGTACGTATCTTTATTACCGAATATGTGAATGTGAACAGCTGTTTTGGTGTGTGGATAATAAGTACCATTTCACTTTTAAACAATACTAGTTATATCGCAGTATAGTTATCAATTTGCAATAGGTAACAATTTATTTGATATGAAGGGTCAAGTGAAATGTCAACGAATGATTCTGTCGAACATGACCTGTTTCAGGGGGTATAGAATGGGACATGGATAAGTCTTTGCAGTTTTTGCATATTAACCCTTGCAATAGAGGCGAGTTAAGTTAATTATGACAGGTAGGATCAACGGCGATAAGATCAACAACATAATGCCCTTGACAGTGATACAACAATGTAATTAACGTACACTAAATTGTACAGAGTACCTTCCCATACAAGTTGAATCAGTAAAGAAAGATACAGTCAAGCCAAGGGTGGCCTTCACGTACTCTTGATTTAATAGGAGGGCACTTATTTCCGTAAATGTAGGTATGAAATAAAACAACACAAGTAATCCGAAGGTATCCTTTATATGTCAGCCGAAATGTTTAATCTCTGGAAGATAGCCATGCATTGCATGACTGACTTAACGTTGATAAATGTTCATGTTTGTGACACGATGAACGCATTGCAAATGACACATGTGTTTGAGGATCATGGTTCATTTATGACGCGGTGTGATGGCCAATGCACGCGCGTGAGTTGATAGATGACGGTAATGAGTACATTGACCTCACCTTAAAATTTCCTGATCAGATCCACGCCGCCGCAAGCTAATTATTACCTGCCTAATTACCTACCTGATTGATGACAACCTGTTGGACGAGTGGGGCCTTTGTGAGTTGTTCAGTCATGACTGCAGTGCACCGGTAGTGACTGATACAGCTAACAAATAATAATTCCTTGAGGCAAGGCTGGGTCCTGGTGATGACACAGGATCACAGCTGGTGCCAACAGAAGCAAGTCAGTACAGTAGATCCTGCATTAAAGAGCTTTATACGTCTGTAAAGGGGTCCAGGTAGGTTGATGTTTAAAATTTAGTAATACTTCCAAAAGGTTGATGAGAATGACGATAATTTTGAAATTGTTCAAAAGATAATAGATGTCCATCTTATGGCTATGATTGCTGGATAAGCGGCGTGGTGAACGATTTAAATCCCATTTCAGCGCTGAAATAAATCCCTCCCGTAGTTTAGTAGATTGTATCAATACGTGAATGGGTTTACTGGCACACGTGGACGCTGTACGCGCACGTAATGATGACGTTGAGGTAGGAGACATAAATGATACGTTTTGGTAGTAACAAATGGTCAGTTCTTCGGATGACATAAGGAACATATACGTTTTGGTAGTAACATGGTCAGTTGTTCGGATGACATAAGGAACATATACGTTTTGGTAGTAACATGGTCAGTTGTTCGGATGACATAAGGAACATATGACGTAGTAGTAATGGATTTAGGCGTTACACTCATGGATGGAAATGACTTTCAGACACGGCAAATCATTGAATATGAAAATACGGAGATGATGAATACGATGGTTGACGGGGAAATTAGACGATGAGTTTGGCATACAGGTCATTGCCTACGTCAGGCAAACATTCGTTTTAGATGTTGCATTTATCAAAAGAGGGAAGGTGACGGCACACGATTATCGAGAGAAGGTTTCAGACATTGGACATGAGGAAATGATATAACATAGACGGACAAGTTTTAGTAGTGAATTAGGCATGAAACATTTAGATTTAATTTCGGCGATACGTTCGTTTTGGAATAGTTTCTTAAGGATGAAAAACAAACAAGGGAATGGTATATGATGATATTTCGAGATGGACGCATACATATGCAAATTACAAATGGGTATACGCATGTACATTTTCGGTGTATAAATGAATGAACGTGTTCACAATTTAGGCATAATGATAAATTATTGATTTTCGTTTTTCCATACAGCTACGAGGCATTTCGGTAGCGTAACCAGATGGCAAATAATCAATGTTTAGTGGATGTGATCCGTGTTAGACGTTACATGAAGAGACGCGAACATTTTTTTTTTTTTTTTTTTTTCGGAAAGGGGGCTGGACAATTGATGGTCCCTGCCTGGGACATTACTAACACATGACAACTATTTAGGTTCCAGTAATGACATACACTGAATTAGGATTTTTTTTTAGAAGATAGCCGTTATGGGGACACGAGTTTTAGTGATTAGGTAATGACAGTCATACATACATAATGTGTTGCTAATTACATTTTAAACATATTCAGAAGCTGTGTTTCCCGATGTTCCTAGCGTTAGAGAGCCATACTGTGGCGGCTAACTTTTACACTTACGGTCACAAGAACAGTATTGTATTTTAATGTATGTATTTATTTAGCTAGTGAAATGGATACCCGTGTATGCAGCGACCTGACAGATGCAGGTTTTCTACGCCCTCGTTCCCTGCTGTGGAAAAATACCCCTCACCCGAGAGACTTTTACGCGTGGTTGGGGCTATCTCACACTACCGCACCTTTCGAATTTAGCGTAGACGAGGGTGAACTGGACCGGTTGACCCGTAGGTCCCTTACCTTTAAGACGTTGATAGATAATGCCCCTGATCCGGTGATATTAGACATACCTGTGGTAGTGACACCTCCTACTGACCCGATAGATATTCCAACTACTCAGTTTGAGATAAATGGCGCTCTATCTAAATGCCAGATGGACAAAATGGCCAAACGTGAACGTCTCCGCCGGGCCCCTATCACTGACCTGGTGAACAGGGCACAACCGACCAATGTTGCCGCATTCGGAGGGGTAGGTCGGCCGTTTCCGGTCCATCTTACGTCCACCGCGTTGGCGGATTTAAATCAGGATGAGAAGGCCATTTTGAACGACCCATCTGCGCCACTTATTCCGCTGATCAATGATAGCCATAACAAGCCCACAATAGCCTTGCATATGTCCGTGTTCATGTGCATTTGCAGAATTTTGATCGGTGACGAGAACGACATATACCCCACCTACTCGTTCGCCGAATTTTTGGAAGATAGAATAGGGGAGTTTATACACATAGCAAATTTTCTGGGTAGTCAATACGTATTAAAATGGGGTTTAGTCAATATTTGCACAGACGCTAATATATTAAAATATATAAAGCTGCTTAATGATGTACGTCTAATCCCGGAGAAAGAGTGGGATTCGGTAAGGACCGCCCTTCTGGAGGAAAATAGCAGATTGTCGACGGCCACCTGGGAGGCTCTGGCTGGACAAAATTTCACGTACCCTCAAGGGGAATTATAAGGAGATTGCAATTAACATTAGTAATAATGCCCGAATGGAGGAACGTTTCTGGCGAGAGCAGAGCCTCGTATTTGGCAGAACGAGCGCTCGCAAGTGCGTATTTTGTAGGGAATGTGTCAATCAGCTCCCATTCCTGAAAGAGGCTAATGACATCGTGGGGGATGGTACGATAGACATCATGCCATGTTGCTACGCACCAACTCATAGTGGATGTCTAGTTAAATTTATGGTGAGAACATGGACGTGCCCCCACGAATCTATTGGTAAACCTGTATGTGATAGTATTCCTATATGCGTTGATAATGGGCCACCGAACCCATGGAGCTCGTATTACTATGATCGCAGGGAGCGTTGCCCTCGTTGCCAGCTATGGCACTCCCAGGCTAAGGTGGTCGAGATTCTGAATGACCATGCCTTAAGGGCCCATGTAGCTAACATACGGGCCAACATACCGGCGGCACGTGCAATGTTGTACAGAACGTACAAGAATCAATTCATTATCCAAGATTTGCAGAGCGTAGCCATAGAGAAGCATGGGGTTTTCCTGTTACCACCATAGTCGCTGTGTCATGGTTCCTTTCCTGTTAACGTCGCTAATGGTGTGAATGTGTTTATGTGGCGATTGGGTGTTAAAGACACACTGATTAGTCGTCTTATTGACTCACTTAAGGGTGGGGATGTCTGTTTTACGGTGCCTCCAGTAAGCGTGACGCAGGTGACTACCTGCGAATTACAGGCTTATAGGATGCATGAACGAGCATGTCTCGCCATGTATTTCACGTGAGATTATCACCATTGGACGGATTAACCCATCCGAGTTTGTCATAATATAATTTTAATGTGAGTGTGGATTTGGCTGATGATGTCATCATTAATACTAATATGCTGTTGTGATTCGTGAGTTTGATTTGATGTGTTGAATGACGATTACCAATTGATTACATGCATGATGAGTACGTCGTTGGCATTGTGTGGACTCACATTTTTCAAAAAAAAAAAGGAGGGGTGTTTAGTGTTATAGTATTGAGGAAACCGACCTATAAAAGGGAAAGTGGGGAAAATAGCATTAATTGATAAGCATATGTAAACATTGTAAAGTAATAATGAGATGTAGAAATGTAATAATGTAGTTGAATAGAGTTAGTAAATGAATAACTAGAGCAATGGGAAACATGTCATAGAATAACAGCCTAATAATAATAAGATGAAGAAAACAACAGAAGAAACAACAAAATTCAGTAAATACTAGAGGAAACAAGACAGCTACTAAAATATATGTCAGCATTTCAGACGCTGTGCCGCCTGGATGGTGGATGGGGGCTGAGTCTTCTGACCCTGCCAACAAGATGGTCCCGCGTTCGGTCTTCGCTGGCAAAGACAGCTCAACGGCCTGGGAGCCGCTGACCCGAAACAACAACAAACTGTCAAGAAGAGAAGAAGAAGAAGAAAAAAAAAAAAAAAAAACATAACATGGAACGCCAGCATGAAAAACAAGCTGTGTATGACGCAATATAAAAACAACAACGACAACAACAACAACACACACAGCACAACCAAGATGTACAGCCGACGATGAGGACCAGGAGCAAAGAAAAAAAAAAAAAAAAAAAAAAAAAAGAGAAAAGGCAGGTGAGGAAGGCAAAACCCTCTGAAGCTTGAAAGGGGGTGCGTGCGTTTGAATAAGAATCAATGAACTAATTCTAAATAAATTTCTTGTGCAATAAAGACTAAAGCAATGAAGAAGAAAAGAACAATATCAATAATATATCTGTGATAGCATAAGACTCATAATGTACCCAGACAGATTCCAAGGTTGACCCAGTAGGCACAAGGCCAGTATAGTGACAGTGCATAATGCATCCAGGATGCCGTGACCAGAGCACAAATAAGTAGCAATTAATCGAATAGACTATGGAAAGCAGAAGGTGCAATATAAACTTTGACGTTCACAAGTGATTTAACCCAGGCAAAAGATGATGAGTAACAAGAGACTAAATAGATACGATACGATGGCAAGCAGAGAAGATTCATGGTTAAAGACAAGTTGAGGAAAGGAGAGGAGGACAAGGAACTGTATATACATGAACTCGTATGACACCCATTGCAATTAAGCATAGGTTATTTAAAACAATGTACTAACCTTACTAGCCTGATTCACCTGATATCCAAGATGGGGTACATTTAGAGGGGAAAGGAGCAAAAGGGAATAAACAGCCGGTTTGGCAGGGGACATAAGCTATAGATACATACGAAAAGATTGGGATACAGGAACAGGCTAGGATGTAAACTAACATAAAGGACTCGGTGGTATTAAAATGATTGCTTTGTTTATTATTGTATTGTAATGATAAAATGTATATATATTAATAGTTAGTTAGTGTTAGCATAGTTTGGTTTTATTTGCTTTGTCATTAATCATTTACAATGTGATGATAATGTAATAGGGATATTACTTATAGGATTAAAGCCAGAAAAGGGGCGCGATTGTAACTCATGATAAGACCCCACTATTGTACATAATGCGTTTAGATTAGGTTGTTTATTGTTCTATTAAATGGAAAATTTCAATTAATTATGATAGATAGATGCATGTGTAATTTAGTCAATTAGTTAGTTAGTAGGTTACTTGAGGGAAGCTATATTAGGTAGCGATTATATTAGGTAGTTAGGTAGCTTTAGGTAGGTAGGTAATTAAAGTAGATAGGGACAAGGTACCTCACCCACACAGTAGTAGCTGCATGGGCTTTACATGGTCGGTGGCCGCTGCTGTCATGCAATGTGACGACTTATTAATTTTAAAGATGACCAATGGTCATCTTCAGAAAACGGGGGTTGTCATGGGTCTTGCCATGACATAGCAGCGGCTATTGGGTTAATCATAGAACCCGCGGTCAGGCGGTCATATCCCCCCCTTCCTGGAGCGTGTATAGAGATGGGGCAACCAACTACACAACCCCTATTCCATAAAGTGTGTAAAGTTAATCGTTGTTTTAACTGGCACATAAATATGTCATGAGTCGTGATCCTGAGCTGTGCAGACCACTACACCAAGTCCCCCTAGATGAGGCGACTGAGACAAGCTTCGTAACTTGCCTATATGCTTCCAGACACACATGTCCCTGACACCTGACGCTTCGTATTTAGCTCACATAGCCTTTTTAGCCTTTAGCTTTGATCGACATGCATCCACTAACTTTGTACCCGAGTACGTTGTATCAATGAAGGATGCATTGTGCCCGTTCCCCACTTCACTTTTGTTACATGAACATCAATGAAGTTAACAGTATTTTTTGTAATAAAACAAACTATATTCCGAAAAATGTTGCCTAGTAAAAATTGAGTTGACAGTGTCATGATCACACATGTATTCTCAAAAACATTGTTTATTTCATACCCATAGGGATTTTATCATAAAATCTGTAAAATAAGCTAAAATTATCACTTGCTTCATATTTCAAATGGGTTTTTTAATCGTTTTGCAAATAAAGTTAAGTATTTTGAATGGAAAAAGACAATAACTTATATTAGATATATAGAGAAAAAATTGTATTAAACAAAATACCACTTGGACCAGAAAGACGCTATTTTGGGGTAGGTCAAGGTTATTTTTACTTGTCAGTCTATTGTATGAACATAAATGAAGTTAACTGTGTTTTTGTTTTTGTTTGAAACAAAGCAACTTATATTTCACCAAATTTTCCAAAATAAATATTAAGTTGATAGTGTTATGACTACATTTATGTTTTCTGAAAAACATTGTTTATTTCAAATCCATAGCGATTTCTGCCTAAAATCAGTTCACTAAGTTAAAATAATCGTTTGCCTTATATTTCAAATGGGTTTTTACTCATTTGACATTTAAAATTAAGTGTTGTGAATCGAAAAAGGTATAAATTGTATTTGATATGAATAGAAACATGTTATTTTAGACAAAATACCACTTGGAGCAAAAAAACGAGATTTTGGGGTAGGGCAAACGTATTTTTACTTGTTGGTCTATTGTATGAACATCAATGAAGTTAACTGTATTTTTGGTTTTTATTATTAAAGATAACTATATATAGACACTTTTTGCCAAATAAATTTAAAATTGAATCGTTAGGTTTAAAATTATACTACCCCCAAATTATTGCTGATTTCAAATCTAAAGCAGTTTTTGTTTAAAATCTGTACAAAAAGCTGATTCAATCATTTACCAGACATTTGATTTCAATTTTTACTCATTAAACATTCAAACACATGTGTTGTGAATAAACATGAACTATAATTTTCATTAAATACAATTACTAACATATTCTATTAGAAAAAATATGATTTTAACATTTTTTGGATTTTGACGGGTAAAAATAATGCGTAAATCGGCTCTTACGGACAAACGCCCCCGGACCTGCAACTTATATCCTAAACTCGACTTGTGATAGGCATCTAGGAAACCAAAATCACTATGAAATTTTTCACATTTCGATTAAGGGTGTTGACTACTGAAAGTGAGAACGATAAAGTACTATGATTTTCAAGTCTGAATGTGCTTGTAACTTGTATTTTGTTGATGTCATGTCATTGATGTTGAACCCTGTATTTTTTGGATGTCATGTCATTTGATGTTACCATTGATATTATGCTATTTTGTTGCATTAGAGGGACGTGCATTCTTGGTCCAGTTAGATAAATGAATTTCTTGGGGTAATTAATTTATCTTAAAGGCAGGGGGTGTTTGTAAAGAGATAGCCTGCACTTGTTTATGATACAAAAGGAATGCAGAAGAAAGCAGACAGACCGACTCCATTATGTTCTAAATCTAGAATTTCATTTGGCAATAACAAATATCTGCTGGTATGATGCAATATAAGCGGCGAGTATGGCGTGATTATAGCCTTTTATAAATTAAGTTTAATATTGAATTAAGTGAAGTCATGCTTTAGTGACAAAGACTCTAGATTTGCCTATAAATGGAGTTGGTTGCTGGATTTACATTATTCTTTTTTGGTGTATTTCTCTTTTGGACTTTTGTGAACCGTTTTGAATTGTTATATTGTGAATCATGTAAAATTGAATATGAAGATGAAAATTACATAAAGATTTATTAAAGAACAGTTTTTCTTATTTTTTTGGATTAATAAATAAGATGGCGCCCACACAAAAAATACTATAGGGAACCCAAGGGCTAGGCCAATGTAAATGGTCCATACTTTACAATATGGTTTGAGGGTAAGAGAAATTGGCCACTCAAAGACAGCAAATTGACACTGCATTTGTAATACAAGAGAATGGTAAGACATGATTACACAGTATGATATTCAGATAAAGAAGTAAGAGTTTGAAAAAAATGTTTTATTTTGAATTGTATGCAAACATAGTTCTCTTGTTTGATCCTCAAACCATATTGGTAAATGTGTATATTTGTGAATGCGATTTCCTGATCATTTTGCCACTTCTAAACTGTACGCCACTGGCAATTTTTCTCATGGTGATATTATACAGGCGAGGCAGAGCCTGCCAGGGACAGTTCATTATTAAAGGGACCTCGACTCCCCATATGCATGTTACAATTTTCGGCCATCTTTTTCTCCCAAACATTTGATTTTATCACTTTGTCATTTATTTATTTATTTTGGTCTCCAAGTTTTTTTTCTGTAATTACTTACTGTCATCAAAAGGAAATTTTCTTTTCGTCTTTCATTTTGAAATAACATGCCCGACGAGGTGCCAATTAAGTGAACTAACCAAGTTTATTTTATCTACCAATTAAATAAGCAGCCCGTGTTTTTTTTGCTTGACGTAAAGAGTCTAGTCCCTAAAATAATAGGGTCACCGTGTTTTTGCTTGTAAACAATGTAATTACTACTTATAAATATTGCAACATTTCTATATCAAGGTTAAAGGTGCAACAATGTATCAAAAATCTGTTACAAATTACTAAAAAAGGCATAGATTTTCTGGTGTTGACATCTTCCATCTGTGAAGCAGTCTAGATCTACTATCAAATTTCAGTATCCATGGCCCATGCTAAGCAGTTGCTGAAGTTGTCCAATACAACGTGAAACCAATACTAGTAGGCTTAAAATTGTAGTAGATTAATGGTATCAACAATCTGTTACAAATCAAAATCAATAAAATAAAACGGCATAGACTTTCTGGTGTTGACATCATCTTGGGCGAATTAGTCTAGAGCTACTGTTAAATTTTCAGTATCCATGGTCCATGCTACTAGCGAATTACTACAGTTGAGTTCATTATAGTTTGATAAATGAAAATTCAAATATAATAATTTGTGCAATGGTGTAGAACTATATAGATCTAGATGGATAATTCTTTCATGACTCATAAGGATAGTTGTGAACTGTGCATCTGAACTGTGCATAGATCTAGATCTAATCACTGGTGATGGATGAATGGTATAGACATTGACATTGTCATTGATGGATTTATGTTGGCCGTTTGTGTCAATATAATAAGACAATATTGTAAACAGTCAAGTGTCAGTAATGAAATATCTAGGCTAAAGTAGTAAAAGATGCCAAAGTTTGTGATTTGTGTGTACACACTAGTTATAAACTTATCATAGTCTATAGTCGGCAGTTGTCATATCAGTTGATAGTATTACTGCAAGAGACTTATATATACCAAGGACATATGTGTGCAATACAACATAGATATAAATGGGATTATGCACGCTGTTCAAAATGTGCTTATGACAGAGGAGGCCTAGTCCTTAAAACTGGAACTGGCTTATTTGTGGATTAATGAATCAGAATGTGACTGCAACAGTGTATTACTTGACCCAGCCTCCCACGGATACGAAATCTCCACCTCACATGCAGCAGGCGTGTTGCGGACAATTGTTTACATTAGCTATTGTACACCCTTAGTTAAGATGCTTGATGTGGAACATTAGATGTTCTAATGCCCATTGAGGGCATTCTACCATTAGACTTGAAATCTGAGATGATCAGAGAGATGGAGGTATATCAGATCCTGCCCACAACTTCGCTCAATCTGAGTGGAATCTCTATCAAAATCAGCCAATTGTACTGACACCAATACTGTTCCACTGCTTTTTGCCAGATTACGAAGACACTTATTCTAAAAAAATCATTAGACATGATTTAAACTGAAATACTGCACCAACGCAAAGTTTCATGCTTCTAAGTAACCTAGATATGCACGCTTACAGAAATCTGATCATTCCATCATTTTCAAACTGTAAATTAGCAAATTTACACATTTTGAAGAGGTAAAGCCCAATTAAAATGTAAGAGCAATTTGCATAGTTGGGACTGCCACTGACTTAAACCAGTGAAGGATAGCATAACTTCTGTTGGTCAATAATATCCAAATGCACAGGAGATTATACAACACATTAAGCAAACATTAGATGTGAAATCTTGACCTAATATAGGGATTATTTGTTTCTAAAAGCATATAAATACAGCTGTTCAGGTCATTGCCTATTTGCCTCTTAACAATATGGCTATTTTGCATGGTTAAAAGCCTGAAATGTTCAAATTTTCTGTAAATGCGTACATCCTTTCAAGTTATGATGAAGCACAAGGTGTGAATCAGTTCCAATAATTTACAGAGTAAGTGTCTAAGGGAAAGATATTGTAAGAAGCCCCAAATTGTGGAATAAGGTTGTTGTCCGCGAAAATTGTAAAATCACAGGTGCTTTCAAATTTTTAAACAATTAATAATATGTTATCTTATGTATAAGTATCCAGTGTGTCATAAATGTAAGTGATTTTCATTAGAGAACAGTAATTTGAATAATTAGGTCACAAAGTGGCAAAATTGATACACTGTAAAACTAGAAATGTTTGTGCATGTTGTAATTTGGGAATTTTGTGGGTACGTGCAAAACGCAAACTTAAATAGTCAGCAAACATAAATAGCCTGTGTAAAGTATGTCTAGGATGGAAAAATCACAAAATTAAATGGTCACAAAAATAATTTAATAGCCACAAAATATTCTAATTTTACAGTGAGCGTTCACTTCACTGATAATATGTAATACTTTAAATTTTTCTTTCACACTTAGCATGAACTAGTCCATCAAATACGTTACAATCATATTTTATATAAATGTACACAGCAACCATGTAAGTTGATGTTGAATATTTCGTATAATATTATGATTTTTATATGGACTGATCATATTTTACTAACAAGTAATAGAAATGATACATTTTGTAATAAATATACCCCAAATATTCTTTTTTATTAGTTAATTTGTTTTACCATGTCATTGTCACGTGTATACAAATTTAGTTTATTTTTTTTCCTCTCTCTAGAGTGTAAACATGTTGCTGTCTTAGGCATTGCCTATTCATATTAGTAGTACATACATTATGGTAGTTAGCACAGGACAGATTATGCTCTTCCATTCACAAAGTAGTGAGATAAACCATAATTGTATAACATTCTGCCAATCCGAATTGATCATGAGCAGATAGAAAGTCATAAGAACATTTTATATATATCACAATGATCTTTGGCATGAATTCTTTTCATTTGTTGCACTAAATTGTACATTATTATAGATCAAACATTTTGAAGACAGTAAAATAGATCCTAACCAGTTTCACAATATTTCCCAGTGAAACCAGGAAAAACAGTTACAGGTGTATTTATTTGATTGTTCAACACAAGTAGCATTATTTCGACATGGTACTGAATAACACTCATTCCAGTCTGCAATGGATGTCATATTAATATGAAATCATTAATCTATTTTAAAGCATATTATATCTAAGTGCACTTCAGAGCTGCTAGTTATGTAACCATTCACCAGTAATGCCAGTAGTAGCCCCACTGAGATGCTACTAGACCTGAACTGGAAAATACTATAGACAAGAAGAAAATCAAATTATGCACATTCTATAAAATTCACGATGGACTTCTCAACATTAGCGCACCAACATATATTCATCTTTCACTCTCATGGACTAGACAAAGAACTCATCCATTATCATATTCCTAACTCACAACAACTATTACGGGAAATTATTTTATCCATCGACCGTGCAATATTGTGGAATAGCCTACCAGCTACATGACCACACCATCATCTCTGGAGTCTTTAAGGCTAGCCTTATGCTCAGCCCCATTTTAATCTTTAACACTATACTTTTGTTTTTAACCAGCACCCCTAAAAGTCGTTTTTATCTCTGTTTTCATCCTACTAAAGACCCATACAATTTAAAAAAATGCTGCCTAAGAGTCTTCATGCACAGTCACGAAACTAAGTGGTTGTAAATAATTAACTCTGATGCTAACCTTTCACAAATCATAGATACCGATAAAGTAGCATGAAAGAATGTGATCCAACAATATTGGATACTCATCTGAGACGTTTGTTATATACAAATTTAAATATCCTTTTGTGCTTGTTTTATTCGCTTACATTGAAAGCCTTTTTGAACTTTGTGTCCTTCATCAGTCGCCAACTGACTCATCATCACTTGAATGTGGTGTGACATCGAAGGACCGACGGACGAAAACAAAGAAGACGATGGTGGGAATACCATATGTGAAGGACTTGTTGAGGCGGTGAGAAGGATTATGAGTGGTTATGGGATGTATTCAACACTCTTAGACGGTTACTGGTAGCACCCATGATCCAGCCAAGAAAGAAGACGGTTTCAGCTTGGTTTTGGCCAAACAAACTGTGGTGGATCAGATTCTGAAGGAATGCAGTAGCTTATGTGGGTGAAACATCAAAGACCCTTAAGACCAGATTTGACCAGCATAGATGCCCTAACAGCACCTCCTCACACATGATGCTTCATGACGCACAACCCACAATCATGTGATGATTAGGCAGTTGGTAGACTGAAGAAGAACCAGAAGGTCCAAAAGGCTTTCAAAAGCTAGTAAAACAAGCACCAAAGGATAGCTTAAAAAATGTGAAATAATGTGTTCCAACATGTCAAGAAAATTATCTCTATCGGTGTTAATTGGTGAAAAACAATAAACTTGAAAAGAAACCATTAAATGACTAACTCAAAGATTTGAGTTTACAAATATACAATTTTCTCTTTCAAGTGTTTATAATATTGAAATTCAGACACCTGTTTCACAGTAAATTCCAAAATGTCCTCGGGCATCTGCACACATAACCATTTACATGGTCAAAAAGCAAATATTATCACTGTGACATGGATGACTTGAACATTCATCAACATCTAGATTAAGAGAAACAACATAATCTTTTTAAATGTGTTTTTTTTCCCAAATTTGCTTGTAGAATTTATTCTCTCTCTCTCTCTCTTCTCCACATGTGTGCACCTGCTAATTGTGTATATATTTTTGCCAATGTGAACAAATATTATAGGGGCTTGGGCCGCGGCCACGCCAGACGCAAGCGCCGCACTCCACTGCCGGTTGATGCGAGCCTACCACGTGAGCGACCCGCCGTCGCAGCCGGCCTTGTCACCAACCCCGCACTTCCCGCTGTTGTGTTGTTTTGTGAAGAGACCTGTTCACTACTACGATGCGACAGTAGCTTCCACTTTTATATGGCAAGGCTCTAAGGCCAGTGATCCCACCCAGGTTTCACGAAGGGCCCTGTCTACACAAGGGACTTCTGCACTGATGCTGACATGTACC
>JAGTTF010001955.1:37579-52479 GCA_019095985.1 Streblospio benedicti | reverse complement strand
GAACTTCTCCGTGATACAATAGAGGAGGAGCGAGTAGGACAGCGGGCAGAGTTAGCTAGACGCATGTGCCGGATTTTGGAAGGCTGGGAAAGGAAGCATATCCCGGGTATGCATTGTGCATAGTCTCACTGATGAATTCGTAGAGGAAAGCGAGTCTGAACTTGAGGATTGAGCGGGCGGAAGCATTGCTCGAAGCTCAAGTCATCACCAAAGAAGGAGCGACGACGCTCAGTGTCGCTAGTCCGTCCTAGCACGCATTTGGATGTCGTGGGCCCCTAAACCGACTATCGACTCATCAAGCACAGCGGTCACTAAGACCCTCAGCAGACCGAAAGGAGACAGACGCGGCAATCAAAGTCCTCAGCAGACATCATTGTCCCACGCAGGCGTATTGCAGAGGCTGAGGCAGAGCTAAATAAGGAAAAAGTGGATATCCAACGCCAGCAGCAATGGTTGAGAATGCCAAAGTAGCCTGTGGGAATCCAGCTACAGCACAGGCTATATGTTCACGCAGACAGCGATGATGAATGCCAAAGTCCAAGCCTCCAGTGATGGAAGCCTCAACTGAATTGCCCTATGCAGGTTCAAAGACAGTAAAAACAGAAGGAAGAACTCCAGTGCAATGGCCAGCCAGCCTGCCTCGGTTGAGATGGAAGTCTCCGTTTGCTGATGCAGTGGACAAGTGCCGAATGGCGCCAGGGAGGAAAAGAGAGGCGCAGTAAAAACAATAAGAAGTCTGGGGGAAAACATAAGCTCCATGTGAGGGAGCAGCCAGCCTTGTGCTAGTCCTCCCACGGAGTGTGCTGATGACCCCACTCGTTTGTAGATGCAGAAATCCAGGAAGGTATCAGACTTTGTGGTGCAAGAGCGAGGAGCAGAAAATGCGGGAAGCCACAACATCTTCAGCAAAGAGTATTGCAAAGGAGTTGCTGGCACAGCAGGTGGCGGAGAGAACCCAGGGGAGGTCAATGTCACCAAGGAAACCCCGAAAGAGATGGAGTCCGCAGGACCGGTGGGAATGCCTCCCGCAGACGAGGCCGCAGAAGGGAGGGCCAGCAGGGTCAGGAGGAGCCGGTCATGGACGCTGGGGGGGAAAGGCACCTGAGGATGCGTTGGAAGTGCGGACTCGTGGCATATCTGAACCCGGTGTCCCAAAGCTTCGCAAAAGAAGGAGCAGAAACATGGAGGGCCAGACACCGACAAAGGCTTGCAGAACGCGAGGCACAACAACAAGCACCGGCAGGGGGAAGTAGTGCCATAAAGACCCCATCAGCAGCGGGAGGCCACAAGTGAGTCGCGAGGAAACAACAAATGAGTCGGGAACGAGGCCGAGGGGTAATTGAGCCGCAAATTCCCCCCCCTGACTTGGTGCCGTGCGCAGATGGGTGTTAGAGCTTGTCACAGACGATGTGTTGCAGCAACCAGGTGTTGGAGAGGGCCGGGTATGGGGCCAGTGGGCCACCGCCGTGGTCAAGTGGTATCCCAGGGTGGCCAAGGAGCCGCCCAGCAGACAGGAGCAGTCGGGCAGACAAGTTTTGGCCAGCAGGTTAGAAGTCTATCCGCCTCGACAGAGAGCAAACCAGGGCACTCACGTCCACAGGGATTAGCAAAGCTGTGGGTTCTTCTATTACTGTGGGGAGTTGTCCGAACCGTATGGGGTGTCGCCCGATGGTCGACTTTCTGCCGCCAGGCCCAACGGACCTCACGATTGGAGACAAGACAAGTCGGGGCTGGTGGCGAGGGACCTAACGTTAGCGTCAGCTTGCCCTCCGTGCATCAGCACGAGGAGCCAGTTGGCACTAGCCAGAGGTTGGAGGCGCGGTGCAAGCAGAATGGGAACAAGGAAGTACTTGTACAGATGGAATTCTAGCAGCACAGGACGGGAGGCTGGGTAAGACGGAGCAACCAACAGCCAAGCACAGGAGTAAAACCTAGCCGGGTGGGGCAGAGGACTCACAGCCTGGAGGGGAGGGGAATGGAATCTATGTCGGCGTCTGGCTACCGCCTGGCCGTGCAGGACATCTCCCCATGCACCGCTACTCTCGATCCACAGATCGTCACAGCTGAAAGCACACAGGACCACATGGACAAAAAATCAAGACAGCTGCACGCCTCCCCGAGGGTCACCCGAAAGCCAATTCGAGTGACGACGGGGAGGTAAGTACCAATGTCAGGAGGTGGATGCTGAATTTGCAGGAGATACACAGAATGCTGGGACTGGAAGGGGCCGCTCTTGTGTGCAGAGTCACTGTTGAAGTGGGTGGAGTTCCACTGGTGGCCTGGTATAGACACCGGGGCGACCTTCAGTCTGATGTCAGATAGAGTGTACGAGCAAGTGAGTGAGCATCTCCCCAGTTTGCTGCCAGCTCCAAGTCTCTCCCAGGAGCAGGAGGGAGTCGTTGGGGGGTGGTATACACTGGAATTCAAGTTGGGGGGCTCTATGACCAACTCACTCACGTGGGGAAGTTGGAGAGGACCTCCTACTGGGGATGGATTGGCTCGTTGTATGGGGTGACCATCGACTGTGCAGCTAAGACCATTCGATAGTGACCAAAGATGTGACGTTCGGCAGGGCGATGACAGTATCCAGTGGAGACTTAGTGCGGATGTGCAAGACCGTGCTGATCAGGCGAAGGCGCATCAGTGAGTGTTGTGCAGAAAATCTCAGCAGGGTGGGACAAGAGGTGCTGGAGGAGGGAACCACTCAGTTGGGTGGCGAACTCTATGTGGTACTGTCGTTAGAAGTCATCCGGGAGGATGGCTCACTCCCTCTCACTCTGAGAACCAAAGCACCCTTTTTGGGGAAGTTCAAGAAGGATTAATTGTGGCCAAGATCACAGAGTTACCAGCCCTAGGGCAAAGAGGTCGCACGGGAGAAGTCAACCGGTCTTTGGGAGGGGGTGAGAGTCCCCCCCTGACTTGCGTATATGGCACATACCCGCACATGTGGCTAGTGTGAATGCCAGAGGCGCCAGGCATGGAAAAAGAGTGGACCAGCAGGCAGCTGATTCTGGAAGGAGAGGATGTTTAGTCGTCCGGACGCGGTAACAATTGTAAGGTGTACTTTGGGGAAGAAAGAAGTTTGGCTGTGCTACCGACTGGTACCATTCCAACCAAGACTGGGAACAAAGTTCCAGAGTATCTACGGTGTATATTTCCAGCTGAGGGAACGTTGACACCGGCGTGAGCAAGCCAATTTGGAAGCTCTGGTGATGTAGTATGAGGACATCTTTGTGGGACCCGACGCAGGTCCGGGTTTCACGGATTTGATCACTCATAAGATCGATACAGGAGACGCGATGCCAATCAAACAGAACTACTACCAATGCTCAATGAAAGAGGGGGAGTATGAAGATGCAGAACTAGAAAAGATGCTGGTAAGTGGGGTGATAAAGCCCTCGAAGTCACCGTGGGGAGCACCGTGGTTCTAGTGCGGAAAAAAATAAGGTGAACTTCGGTTCTGTATTGATTTTTAGAAGCTAAATGAAGTCACCAAGAAAGATGCTTACCCACTGCCAAGAATTGACGAGTGTCTGGATGCTCTAGAAGGTTCTAGGTACTTCAGTGCACTTGATCTAGCGGCTACTGGCAGGTCGCGATGGATCCAGAAGATGCATAAAAGACCGCATTTGTAACGCACAGGGGAATTTTTCAGCGGACAGTGATGCCCTTCGGGCTCTGCAACGTGCCAGCAAGTTTTTGCAGATTAATGGAAATGGTGCTAGCAGACATCGTGTGTCTGGTCTACCTGGATGACATCCTTGCCTTTGGGCAAGGATTTCCAGACGGCCAGCACGAATCTCCACGCGATATTCGAGCAATTAAGACGAGCCAACCTCAAGTTGAAGCCCAAGAAGTGCCAGCTGTTCGCGACCAGTGTTGAATATCTTGGTCATGAGGTGGACAGACATGGCATCCGACCTACTGGAGCAAGGTGCAAGCATTACACAAGTGGGCAGTTCCAAAGAATCTCAGCGAGGTGCGCATTTATCTGGGCTTTACCGGGTACTACCGCTGCTTTGTGAAGAATTACAGCGAGTTGGCCAAGCCACTAACGGAGTTGACAAAGAAAAGTGTACAGTTTCAATGGACGGAGATCATACGTTCGCATTCACCGAGATAAAGAGTAAGTATAGCATGTCTACCACTGCTATATCATCCAATCCCCAATACAGATTTTCACCTGAAAGTAGACGCCAGTCATTTTTCCCATTGGTGGGACGTTAGAGCAGGAGCAGGATGGGAAGTTCGTGCCGTTAGGATTCGCATCAAAAACGTTGTGCAAGAGCCATCAGGCATATTGTGCGACCAAAAAGGAGTTCTATGCCGTCGTATTTTTCATGCACTATTTCAGAGACATCACAAGGGGGACCATGGTCGTCATTTGGACAGATCATGCTGCCCTGACGTGGGTGCAAGACTATCACCAGTCCGACAACATGTACATGCATTGGTTAGTCGAGATGGGGTAGTACAAGCCGTGGAGAGTTTGCCATGTGCCAGGGAAGCTACACGAGGTGGCCGCCAGCTTGTCGCGCAAACGCAAAGAGCACGCAGACCAGCAGGATGCCTTCGACAAGCGACCACATTGCAAGCTGGGGAAGTGCCCGACTGTGAGTTTCACAAAAAGAAGATGGATAAGTGTAGGGAAGAGGGACTTTGACGATTCTGATGAGGCACTCACGAAGCCTAGCCCCATGAAAGTGACACTGTGCGACGCATCCGCGTTGCCAGAGCCACGGTGGGAGTTTGCTATGCGTCATGTGGACTCTGATGATGAGGATGGAGAAGAGCCAGAGGTCGTGGATGGGATAGACTTTAATGTGTACTTGACCAGACGACTCCACGACCTGCCCCACAGGGCACAGCTGGATCTTCGTGAGGTGGAGGACATCGAGGCAGACTCATCTGTTCCAGTTCTCTTTACACAGGAAAAGACTGTCGCTCAAGTAGATCACGTTGGTTAGCAGAAAAGCGGCAGGGTGCTAAGCCCATTTCAAGACCGCTCGTGCGAGGTGAATCTTCTGGCAGAGCGACATGGAAGACAGTAATGACGAAGCGGAGGACGCCGCGGTACTCAATTTTTCAAGCAGAACAACAGTGCGTGAGGGTGCTCGCCTTGGGTGATCCGGAGTGGTGCGAGGCTCAAAAGCGCGACCTATGCCTGCTGAGATTACAAGAGTTGAAAGCTCGATGGGGTGAGGTGGTAGATGACGAGGAAATAAAGAAGGAGAGTCCAGAGGTGCAGGCGTATTGTCGTTGGTGGCCTACGCTGTACCAAGCAGAGAGCGGGGTGATGATGATGGATAAGACCATTCAGATGAAGGGTCACCCCGTAGAGCGTGTGCAAGTTCGTTTAGTGCCGGTTGCATGGCGCGAGAGTGTATGGAGGTGTGTTCATGTCCACAGTGTTAGTCACTTGGGCTATGAACGGGTGTATGAAATACTGCGACGGCAGTTCGCGTGGCGGTTATGACAGAAGATGTGAGGCTGATGTGCCGTGCATGCTTGACATGCCAACATAGCAAGTCGGGAGCTGGGGGAGGCAAGCCTCCGATGAAGCACAGTATGTGGGTTTTCCACATGAACGTGTGGGTATTGACCTCCAGGGGCCCTACCAGACTCACCGGCGGGCAACAAGTACATCTGCGTGATTCAAAATTACTTTTCGAAAGCGAATGGAACTGTATGCGCTGGAGAAGAAAACAGCAGAAGCTGTGGTGAATGTGCTCTTTAGGGAGTACATCTCACGACACGGAGTGATGCAGAAGCTGCATAGTGATCAGGGGCTCGGGATTTGACAACCAGCTCTGTTTGGAGCTGTGCAAGATGTAAAAATATACAAGACGCGTGTGACCGCGTATGTTCCATGAAGCAATGGAATGGTGGGCCGGAGCAACAAGACTATTAAGGCCATTTTGAGCCTTGAACGTCCATGAGAAAGATAACTGGGATGAGTTGTTGCCGTTTGTCTTTATGGCTTACAACGCAACTCCTCATGCCAGCCCAGGATTTACACCACAGAAGCTATTTTTACAGCCAGTCTGGCGGATCCACTTCTGCCTATCGATTTGATGTATGGATGTGATGACGGGTGGTTCCACAATGTTATTTGTCATACGTGTTTCACCATAGGAATCAGGTGATGCAGACAGCAGAGACAGTACGTGAGGTGTCGGGAAGGGCTGTGGAAATACAGCTGGCACAACAAAGTAAGAAGGTATTCGGACGAATCATGGATTCAAACTCATAAGGGACACGAAAGGCACGATGAAAGACCAGTTTCCCACCAAAAGTAATGGAAGGAATTCTACCCGCAGCTGAAAACTCCAGTGAATAGGGATATACTGTAAAGATAGCAGGCAGCGGTCACTTAAGGTCACACGGCTGCGGCTTAAGGCAGAGCGACGCGAGGAGAGCAAATACGGACTGGTCAGTAAACCAAACAAGCGGGTGCAGGGAAGCGGAACGAAGTCAGCCGGGGTGACCCTCGGTGTTTACACAAGCCAAACGCGGGCGGGGAATGGTTGCGTTGTGGCCCAGATTCGTCGCCTCGCACCTTTCCAAGCAAAC
Organism: Streblospio benedicti; assembly: GCA_019095985.1. Classification (NCBI taxonomy): domain Eukaryota; kingdom Metazoa; phylum Annelida; class Polychaeta; order Spionida; family Spionidae; genus Streblospio; species Streblospio benedicti. The sequence goes on along the minus strand of JAGTTF010001955.1, from coordinate 45,906 downwards.
AAACTGCTGCCGGGTCGCGGGTTGAAAAGATGGGACGCGCGGGGCCTCCCGCGTGGACTGGCGTAAACAAACAACACGTGGCGCTGAAATACTGCAGCGGGCAAAGGTCAGGATGGCAAGGGGAGCGTGTTGATTGGTTGAACCAGTGATGCGCATCCATATTGAAGTGGTCTTGTGATCAGATACTACTTTCTGTCACAGCTTCCTTGGACTTTTACAGAGACGGACGTGCCTTAGGATTTCGTGGGAAAGAAGTGATCAGAAGGCTTTTGTAGCAGATTTTACAGTTTTGGAGGATTCTCTCGGATACAGACACAGCATAGAAGAATAGTAGGCGAGTCTTTTGACTACCCAGGTGTAGGAAACCGGCATCTTATGGACCTGTGAGGCAATCATGGCTGATGCAGGCCCACTCGATGCCGGGGTGGACGTAGGGCAGCCACCCTCACCACCGCCGGTTGACTATGGGGGAACAGGTGCGGATTTGTCTCCATCACCCTCGTAGACCACAGCAGCAGACGGGGAGGCCCTCCAGCACTTGTCTGTTGGGGAGTCTGCCCTCACCTCCATGTCTTCTATGGGAAGACATGGAAGTTGAATCACAGCAGGGTGGTCATTGTGACCGCCAAATCTCATGCCTCGGAGCAGTTTCGTGACCCTGAGCGGCGCGATTCTGTCTCGATTCAGCAACCAGTGTGGGCGACGCAGGCGATGGCGATGAGTCATCCAACTCCTCGTGGAGTCGGGGCAACGAGGTTGCGCAGGAGTGGTTTGCATCGGCACCACTTGACGACAGAGAGTGCCAGTGGTGATTCGCGCTGGCGAATGCCGCTGCCAAGCAATGGTTCTTTTGCGGATGCGTACACCCAAGAGACGCTGTACCCTGGGTTGTTTCTAGAAGGCAGCCCCCTGGACTATGTGACTTACCTCACAGATAAGAACACCGGTCGGCCTCAACACTCGTGAGTTCCAGACGGGGCCCGACTACGGCAACATAGAGCCGGGAAGTGGATGGTCCAAAGGGCCACATGATCCTCGACAGGCAGAGAAGCCGGAGTACAGGTGGAGTGGGGTGACCCAGATGGTCTCGAACCTAGGGCACACCCGCCAACCCTGCTACATCCCCTAAAGCAGTCTCTGTACATAGGCTGCTCAAGACCACGATGTCGGCGTCGAAATGTAGCACTCTACATTGCGTGGCTCGAGGCGTCATGAGATGCCCAGTCAAGGGGTGTGAGCCGTGGGCTGCATTAGATACACCCCAGGGCGCACTGCCACAAACCACAAAGCAATGATAGTGAAGGAACACTACCGACTCTATCGTCAAGCAGATGACTGCAGCCGGCTCACTGTAGAGACCATGTGTGAACCCGTTTCACAGTCCTTCAAAGAACACGGATGGAAAGGGGTTTGAGTGTGTACTCAAACACTGGCAGCACTTCCACATGCGTCAGGGTTGCTGTTTTGTGGCTCCTGTTGTAGTGTGCAGCCAGTCACCAAGAATGACTTACCGTGTGCTGGGGGGTTGAGTTTTCCGTCTGTGTCTACAGCGGTCGACCATCTCCTCGACCATCACTTGAGGAAGTGAAGAACAGTTAGGGAGCCGATCAATGATGCACTTGACGCCAAAACAAGCATGGAACGGGACGGGAAACGCCAGCGAAGGATTCCATGGGCTACCGCATTCCTGATAAACGGGATGGGACATGAGGGAAGACAAGTCCATCGCACAGCAAATGTGAGTCGACTTCATGAAGCCTACCACAACAGAGTCAGGGTGCCACGAGTCATCGGAAGGAAGAGGTGGTACACAATGCCAACCTGGCGAGGGTCGTGGTAGGTTTCCACCTGTCACGTGGATTACACGAAGAAGGGGTTGGGGGCGCCCATGGAGAAGCCTGCCTTGAAAACGTGCAAGACGGACTACGTGAAGTGGATCGCCAGTTTTACTGAGTCCAGCGCCCGCTGCACCCAAGCTTACCACAGGGTACAGCCACGTTGTCCAAAAGGCACCTCCTGCCAACAAAGCAAGCAGCATAAAGGGCCTATCATGGGGGAAAGCAGCAACGCATCCCCGCGTTAAAAGGAGCCATGGGCCCTCCCAGTCAAGTTCCTCCACCAGGTCCCCCATGATGGAGATGTTACAGGAAGTTTAAAGGTCAAGCCCGTGGACCTTATGCCTACAGCAAACCCACAACAAACCAACTTTGCGACCATCGTGGGCTTCCATCTCCCCCTTTGTTGGAGGAAAAAACAATTGGGGGTGCGGGAAAAGCCCAAAAACCAGGCCGGGGGGCGGTGGGGACTTGCCCTTCCCCGGGAAGGGGGGCCCCTTGGGGTTCTCCACAACCCAAGGGGGAAAATTTCCCCCAACCCCCAAAACCCCCCGGGGGCCAAAAACCAAAATTTAAAACCCAAGGGGGAGGCATCGGTCCCCACCAAAACCCCTGCCGGGGGGAAATAAAAGGCCGCCCCCAAACCCAAAAGTTAAACCAAAATTGGGAGGAGGTTTCTTACGAAAGGTGGAAAAGAGGGAACCTTTCCCCGGCCACACTTGGAGCCCAAACTAACACCCAAAAAACCCGGGAAACAGAAAGTGGAACAAGAATTTCAAGGGGAAATCACACTTGGGGGTGTCGTATTGTGGGCGTCGCCCACCCCAAAAAGCCGCAGCCGGGGGAATTGGGAAAAGGCCCACACCGGCAAAAATAAAACCAGTTTGGGGAAATGGGTAAGAGCCGGGGGGGCCTTTAAAAAGGGGGGCAAATTTCAGGGAACCCTTTTTGACCAAAACATTGGGGCCCGGTAAAAAAATGGGATTTTACCCAAAGCCCGGCGGCCAAGGGAAAGGGGTTAAATTAAACGCCCTTTACCATGAAAAGGCCCCTGAAGATGCCGGAAAGGGACAAGGGACCCTGGCAAGGCTTTGGCCCCCCCAACAATTCCCCCCCCGAGGTTGGAAAAAGGGCCTTGGGGGTTGGGGAAGTGCCCCAGGGGTGAAAGTTTTTTTCCCCCCCGGCCCCCCCAACAGGAAATGGGGGAAATGGGGTTTTTTAAAGGGAAAGGGGTTGTTTCCCCCCTTGGGAAACCAAAGGGAATTTTCGCCCGAAATTGGGGGCCCGGGGGGACCAACCCGGAAAAAAAATTTGGGGGGTTTTGGGGGAATGGTTTTGGCCCCGGCAGGCAAATAAACAAGTCCTCCCCCGGCCCAAAAGTCAGCCAAAAAGGCGGGGGGCGTTGCTGGAGAAGACCAGCTAAGCACCCTACGTGGCAAGTTCAGAAAGCTGGAACAAGATAACAAGATTACAAGGAAGCTCACACAGTGTGGGGTAGCGAGCGAGTCGGGCTCGTCGCCAACGAGAAAGCAGCACATGCGCGGGCAGAACGATACAAGGCCGACATCGTCAAACTCGAATCTGAGTTGGGCGAGACGCGGTCAGAGAACGATGCTCTACAGAAGGAGGGGCGGCAACTCAAGCAGAGGAACCTTTTCCTGGACCAGCACATTGCCAGCCTCCAAGCCGAGGTCACATCAGCACGGCGAGCAGCAGCGGAGATGGAGGAGCGACTGACCGTCGTCAATGATGAGGTCGCACGACTCCGGCGTGACGCGACCATTGTGATCCCGTCGGGCAATCTCCGCGTACACCACACACCCAGTCGCAGCGAGGTGATGTGGTCCTCCACGGGGTCACTGGACGACCGTGGAGAGCAAGATGTTGCAGTGGAGAAGAGTTCCTGGGAGGCCGTTTCTGAAACTTTGAAACGCCAATACCGGGACTTCATGCAAGCCAGGACAGCTGTAGAGGCGCAGGTAGAGGAGGATAGGACTTTCGATCCCTACTCCACCTTGTACGCTTGTGCCAAGCATGCTGTTGATGCTATCAGCACCATAGCCATCGAGGAGACCGCTGCAGGACTGCCAGATTCACAGGGACAAGGCACCCTGGCAAAGAGCTCCCTTGACCTGAACAGCCGTTCAACCTCTCGGATGGAAGTCCTTGAGTTAGAGGCTGCCCCAGGCGCTGAAGTTTCCCCGGCTTTGCCAGGAAATGGAAGTGCTCAAAAAAAATTGACACAGACCAAGGGAGTACGCTGATTTTTGTACCACAGACATGGATCGCATGTGTCGGCAACGGCGGGTTGAATTCCCATAGCCTCTGCGAGACCTGTCCCAGTCCCTGCAAGATGTCGCTGCCGTCCTGCAAGAATACAGGCGTTCGCGTGATGCAGAATCTACCGACCCCGTGCTGCCGTGGATCAAGAGAACGAACATATCCTCGACAATCTTGTTGAAACGGCGGCACATTAAAGATCTCCACACCTGTGGGAGATGCGGCCAGGCGACAACACTGCGACTCCAACCACAACAACCGACACCCCAGCTTCTGGCGACCACAGACTCAAATCCCGGCATCCGCGTCTGCCAGAAAGAGGGGCAGGGCATCACAAGCGACAAAGACCAGCACAGGCAGCGGAGTTACAGTCCCCCGACAGCGATGGGAACAGAGGACAGCATGCAGGTATCTCATTACCGAGGATGCGGAGTTGGCCAAGACACCCTACCAGGTAGACCTCGCTACACAGGATGCTCCCCCCTTAAGGAGTGGCTCGAACTGGGGACCGTGAAATTGTCGAAGAAGCTGCCTCTCTGCCTCGCGCGGTGAAGAGAGGTGTAGTGCTGTAGAGCTGTGCATTGCAGGGGCGACTCTGTAATCACAGTTCGTTGGAAAGGGCATGGGTCGCAGGTTTTCGTGTGCCGTGTTGAATTGACAGGACCTTAATGACGGGGCCTTGAGGAAGTCGAGGCTTGACCAGACTCTTTGAAGTGCGGTCAAAGCAAGCCCAGCAATGCCGGACGCGGACGGCAAAATCTTGATGGCTGGGACATCCAAGGCAAGCAAAGGATCGTCCTCACAGTAGGGAGTCGGCACCCCAAGCTCGTAGCAGTTGGGCATAAGTCCATGGATGGTCCGACCTACAGTGGTCCCCTGATTCAGTCACGTGCTAATTGACTCTACACGGTCATCCCATACTTTCGTGTCGTGTTCCGTCCTTATCCTGTTGTTGAATGCGTTGGTATTCACCAATTTTGAGTGTTTACTGTTTTATGTCGTAGTCGTTTCCTCAGAAGTTGTACGTCCCAGAGCAAGCAGTGAATCTTAGCTCGTTTGCAACCATAAACAGAATTAGCGTCCCAGACAAGTGTGCAACCTTTAGGGCCCCCCCCAAAAAAACCCCCCCGGGTTTAATTCGGGGAAAATTTCCCCCTTTTTTTTTTTTTGGGGGGCCCCCCGGGGGGTTTTTTTTTTTTTAAAAAAAGGGGGAAAAAAAAAGGGGGGGCCCCCGGGCCCAAAAAAAAACCCCCCAAAAAACCCCCCAAAACGGCCCCCTTAAATTTTGGGGGGGGAAAAAAAAGGGGGGAAAATAAAAAAAAAAAATTTTTTTTCCCCGGGGGGGGGGGGTTTTAAAACCCCCCCCCCTTTTTTTTCCCCCCCCGGGGGGGAAACCCCCCCCTTTTGGGTAAAAAAAAGGGGGGGGTTTTTTTTTCCCCCCGGGGGGGGTTATTTTTCCCCCCCCCAAAAAAAAAATTTCAAAAAAAAAAAAATTTTTTTTGTGGGGGAAAAAAAGGGGGGGGGGGGAAAAACCCTTTTGGGGTTTGGGGGGCCCCCAAAAAAAAAAATTTTTGGGGGGGTTTTCCCCCCCCGGGGGGGGTTTTTTAAAAAAAAAGGGGGAAAAAATTTTTTAAAAACCCGGGCCCCTTTTAAAATTTTTAAAAATTCCACCCCCCCGGCGGTTTGCCCCCCTTTTTAAGGGAAAATTTTAACCTTTTTGGGAAAAAAAGGGGGGGGGGCCCCTTTAAAAAAAGGGGGGGGAAAAAAAAAGGGGAAAAAAGGGAAAAAAAAAAAAACCCCCCAAAAAAAAATTTGGTGTCTTTAAAAAAAAATTTTTTCCCCCCTTTTCTTGTAAAAAACCCCAAAAATTTTTCCCCAAAAAAAGGGGGAAAATTTGTTAATAGTTTGAAACCAGATGTTGATGACAATATCTATGAAAAAACTAAGAAAAACCCCAAAAAACCAAAAAAAAAAAATTTAAAAAAAAAAAAAATTTTAAATAAAAAAAAAAAAAATAAAAGGTAGTATTTTTTCATGTATATAAAATATGTAATTATTAATTTGATTATACCATCTAAATAAGGCTATTAAGGTTTATTGAAATTTAACTTTCAAATTAATTGAAAAAATACACATACATAAAAAAAAGGCTGCCATATTGGATTTTTTTCAAACGGGTTGGGTATCTATTTCTTGAATATATTTTATTTATTTCTGCTAACTAAAGAAACAAATTCTTTATTTAAAATCACACAAAAAACATATTTAGGGAAAGGGTATATGACCGATATGGGAAGGTTTGGGAATATTGGCGGCCATTTTTTTTATGCAAATTATCGATATTTCCTTCCATAGCTTGGGGAAACTTTGATATGTTATTCTAGGGACCTTTTCTGAAATGCATTCCATTACAAACCCTTTTGTTGCAATTTTTTTGAGGTTCAGGCCTCCTATGACATAGAATGACTGGACTTAACGTTTTAATAAATACCCCGTTGGGCGGTGGGGGGGGGCTTACCCCCGTTTTACTTTCAGATTTCCGGCGGGCAAGTTCCATTGAGTTGGCTGTTCCACTGGGCCTCCTGCTGACCAGCCCCCAACTTTGCGGTTTTGGGATAGTGGTCGCGGGGGCAGTGTCTGGGTGCGCCAGGGCCCGGGTGAAGATCAACCGTCGGCGTCCTGGGATGCTGGCCTCTAACTTGTGGATATCACTGGATTACTGTGGGGGACTGGGTTTTTCTATTGTGTCAATGGGGATGCCCTTTCCTTTTTTATGCGGGGGCGGGCACCCACGGGGTACTGGGGAGGGGTGTAAAACTTTGAAAATAGGCCTCCAGTGCGCTACTCGTAGCATGGTGGGAGACTATCGAAAGCCCCCTTTATAAGTTGCACTGGAGTAGGTTAGTTTTCCTAGGCTACAAACACCTTGATATGCTTTGTTTGTTAATTTTTGGCCACTGTGGATTGGGGAACATTCTCTCTTATACTGATTCGGGGCCCGAAAGGGGCGTTCTTTTTAGATGCGGGATGGGCAGCAAGTAGGGTTTAAACCTTTTCCCGGGGAATGGGCCCCCTCATTCACTTATCTTCAAGGTTTGGGCCCGGGGGCCCTTTCCTTCCTCGTGGTTAACCCGGGGTTGCGGGGGGCGCCTGAAGCCGCGCCCACTGGTCAAGTCCTCCCGCAGGAGGCCCCCGTAAAACCCAGGCATGAACACCGCTGGGCAGTGGGTAAATGGAACCCCGGGGGCTTTTGGAGAGTTAGTACAAACGAGGAGTCAGCTAGAAACCCCAAAGACCTCCCGGCCGTGAGTGGGCGTACCTGAAACATCCCCCCAGGGCCGATGACCAGAAGTGGCGTTGGGAAAGGCCACAATAGCGTATACTGTCACTTTCTTCAAAAACATGTCTGACACCTGTTTATAATAAGCCTGCAGCCTCGGGCCCGCCTTGATCAGTTGTTGATCCGACATGCACCCCAACCTCGTATTAGTGTTTTATCAATGGGGGATGCATTGTGCTTTGGTCACTTCTTTCACAGATTCTTTCACAGATTCCCCCAAATCCCAACTCCCCGACGGGACCTCAACTCGTGAGAACAAAAAAGAGGTTGGGGTTCCATATTCCAATGTCCAGGAACACCCAAGCCCTCAGATCGGTATTCTTCCGGCCCAAAAGTCCCATAGTCGCCGGTGACCGAGAACCCGTAAAATTCTGATCGAATCCTTCCCAGAACACGTACCATCAAGTTGACATTCCCCGGCAGCCCCCTTACCCCCCTTTGGATTCTCTAGTTAACCAATTTCCCCCCGAGGGATTGGGGGACTACCCCGGGGGATCGCTTTGTTCAATGCAGGATGCATTTGCCCCTATACTTCTTTCCAATATCAATCTATGCAAAAATACTTAAACCCCATTCCATGTTGTTTCAGTGAGCAGTATAAAAATTTCTTGTCCCATAAAGAGTCTAATCCACTTTCAATATGTTTCTGAAATTAACTTTTTTGTTGTTTTTAAAAGCGACTTTTTTCCATATTCTTTTGTACCTGCAAATCATATTCTATGTTATAATGTATTTTATAGACCATATATTCATATTCTATGTTTATATTCAATTGTAAGATTGCGAAATAAAAAAACTTTTTTCCCAGGGTAAATTTACCCCAATTATTTTAAATTTTTTTTTAATTGGGGAAAAAAAAAAATGGGGGTTTT
>JAGTTF010001955.1:14527-28498 GCA_019095985.1 Streblospio benedicti | reverse complement strand
ACACAAGGAGTCTTTGTCTCTTCCTATATAAGCATTCTACGTGCTAATAATGCATTTTAAACAAAGAAACAATAACGCCCTCTATAGATGACTAAATTAAATTAACACAATGTTCTCATTCAACTACAAATCTAACAACATTTGTTTCAAAACAAAATAACAATTTAAGTGGAAACATGCATATATGAATATACATTGTAATACAAGTTATCATATTTATTTGGTATGTGTTGTCAATATAGTATTACATGCCTTCTGTAATCTATCTAGCCTTGAATATAAAGCTGAAAAGGATTGGGTAGCAGTAGCGATGCTCATTTTTACACATATACACATAATTGAGTATCAAAGATGGCTGCTCAGGAAATCTTCTATTTGTTCACATTTTATTATATTCTTTGCAGAATTTGTGGCAAAATAATTTGATCTCTGACAAAATTAGCAGGACAAGGTTGCTAAGATTTTAATTTAGAAATAATGGTATCAAAATATCTTCTATTCAAATATAGACTTAATCAGAACAACTAATAGAAATTAGCCCTTGATGATTTCTCAGTATCATATTTTTAACTTTATTTTCTATCATAGTCAATGCATACATTCACAATATTATACTCCTATAATGAATGACCTACTCATTGTTTACCACAAAAATAGAATGTCTATTAGATTGTACAACATAGCGTTGTGTGGGCAATAGAGTAAATTTGTCCAATTTGAAAGAAATGTGTGAGAGGGCATTATAGTTTACTTACACAGAACACACAAGTTGTATTATTTGCAAATCATAGTATAACTTCAGTATAGTACCTTAAACATTGGATATTCACGGTGCAGTCGAGTGTTCTGCATTTGCAACATATAAACTTGAATGGGGTGTACGTTTACATCATCAATACCCATGTTGGTTTTAATTTGATATAGTTGTTTGATATAGTTTGATATAGTTGGATGTGTTTGTATCTGAAATCCTATCGTTTTAGTTGGGGCCCATTTTCTAACATCTGAACATTACTTATGTACTTTAAGGGTCTAGTCCTAAAAATAACTTGAAACCACAACCAGGTCACTCTTCACAGATACACTCCATATTGGCATTTGTGTTACTCATTGTGAAGAGCCACGAAATAGGATTAATTTGAAATGTATCATTTGAATTGTAATACAAGTTAGTGCAAACAAAGAATACATGATTGGTATATTTAGTGGTCCCATACCTTCCTGCACTGTCCCGTTCCATTCCCTGCTGTTATTATATGAATCACTAGCTGTTTGTTTACCCAGCGTTGCTCGGGTTGAAACAGATGATATCCGGAACAGATTAAATGCTTCTCCCTCTCCAACCTTCCTCCTGTCCCACATCTCTCAAACCAGTTCTCGTAAGTACACAGGTCTGTGACAGATTAAATGCATCTCCATCACCGTCCTCCCATCGTCATATGTCACATCCATTTACACACTAAATGTACTAAATATGGCAATGATTGGTCCCTCTAATATCCCTCCCCCAGCTACTGCTACCCAAGGCAAAACAGATTAAATGTCCCGCTCATCCCTACCCTTCCTTCCACCTCCACCCCCACCCCCTCTTCTCTCCCAACCCGCTCATCCCCATCCCCATCTAAACGGTCCATAATTATTGCACCCCCTTCCTGCTGCTGCTCTGGTTGAAACAAATAAGATCTGTAACATATTAAATGCTCCTCTCTTCCCATTCTTTCCCCTGTCCCACATCCCTCACACCAGCTCCCTCCACTATACATCTCTGGGAAAGATTATATACATGTCCATCACCTTCCTCAACACAGTCATATGTGACAGCCATAGACACACTACATGTATGATTGTGACAATGCTTGATCCCTCTAATAACTCTCCATCCAGCTACCCCTACCCCTGGTAAATACGTGCAGACCATTAAATTTGCATCTCAACTACCCCCTTTCTGCTGCTCCTCGGGTTGAAATTGATGAGATTTGGAACACATAAAATGCTCCTCCCTGCCTCACCACCAGCCATGCCCCCCCCCCCCCGGCATATGGGCACACACACCCTAGCTTTCTGCCAACACCCCTCCTCAAAACAGGTCCGGAGCAGATTAAATGCACCTCCATCACTATTACATCACCACCCTCCCCAGTTCCCTCATTGTATGACTGTACATGTGACGTGCAAAGTACATTTGACATATACAGACATTGAACCTATTACGTACCTTTAACTAACATGGCCCTGTAAGCAACTATTCTAAAAAAATCTTTTTTCTTGTTTTTTATCATTAAAACCACTTTATTTGGTTTGAAATGTGACATTATAACGACTATGGGATTTTGCCTCTTGTTTCTTCATGGATTAGCCTTTCATGCATGCTATGCTTCAGTAATTCTGAGGTGCTTCGAGTATTTAAGCCAGTAATACTGTAGTATCATATGGTGGTGGTTATCAATTTGAAAATAGTGTGTTTGTAAAAAGTAAAGTTATTATTTTTAAACAAAATTAATTCACATTTTAATTTTCAAAAGTATTACTATTTAACAACTCAAAACTGGTTAAATTTCAGATATTGTGGATGAAAAAATTTTGTTTAAGGCAATTATCGGACTAATTTAAAATATTGTGCCTAGTTCACATAATGAACACTTATTCTAAACCAAATGCTTTATTATATAGTATTGTCAAAAATTAAACTGAGAAAAACAGCAGTCACATAAACAAATACATTACATTTTAAAATATTACTATTTTAATCATAAAGTGAAAGCATTGATTATCGTTTTAAAAATTCTAGTTCACATAATGACCAAACCAAATAATAATAGTATGTCAAATTATCGGCAAGTATTATTATAAAGTAAATCATAAATAGCCTTGTTGCCATTAAAAAGCAGAAATCAAACAAAAATTACCACTTCACAAACCACTTTTCTTCAGCCCCCCACTTAGCCGGAGAGCCAAGTTTGAACCCCCCCCCCCATCTAGCATATGACCTTCTGATTCCCCACAAATCTTCTAGCATATATCCAAGAATGACCAACTTCTCAGGTGTGGAAATTTTTTAAATTGTTTTTCTACGAGAAGTTGATATATCCACGTGCTTCAGAAAGTGCCAAAATCGGCCCCCAGTAGTCAGATAATGCCCTCAGACACTTTCATTTCATGCAAATCAAACTACCTCAAAAACATGCCAAAATGGGTTTGCATGATCAAAATTGCATGCCCTTTCAGAATATGTACTTTACAATTGCCATAGTATACTCAGCTAATCCCGACGGCAAGAAAAACGATTGTTTTAGGTACTATACACAACCTCTATTATTTTAGGACTAAACCCTTAACATCAAAATTTAGGAAAGGGTTTTAGAACAAAGTATGAAAAAGATTATGTTAATCATTAAAAATATAATTGCTTATACTGTCGACAAGGAGTGTACCTTATGCTATATTGCAGAATAACTTGTATTTATTGCTCTTAGAGGAGCAAACAATATGCATTTGTGTATAAAAAGATTACATATGTTGACTATTTATGCCCAACAAGGCTTACATTATAGGAAACAGTATGATATGCAGAACCTTTTGTGAATGATTTCAAGCTTAACTGTGAAAATTTGTTATGGAAAGTCAGAACATTATAAATATTTATATAAGTAGAAAAATCAAAAGTCAAGAATAGGGTTTATGATATTTATTTGGCTGCCTAAACAGGATAATCTGAGGTTGAAAAAATGAATAACATTTGTTTCAAAGCAAAATAACAATTTAAGTGGAAACATGCGTATATGAATATACATTGTAATACAAGTTATCATATTTATTTGGTATGTGTTATCAAAATACGTATTACATGTCTCTTTAATCTATCTATCCTTGAATGAACGATGTGACACACTTATAAATCATCCATTTCCTTTCATCTCCATTGTGTGCATCTTCACTTAATATAGCTGTGAGTGACGCGCCAAAAGTTGTGTTTGTCCATGGAGGGAAACAGGACTCTCCTGTTTAGTTGTGGGGGAAACAGGCAAATCAACCATCATCATCAATTCTTTTCTAGCCTCAGCTGATAACACCTTACATTAGAAACAACAGTGGATGGATGCTGCAGCAGCCCCCCACTGTCAGCCCCCCAGTGCCTTGTGTGTCATAAATTTGTGTTATGCAACATCAAAAGCATTTTGAAACTCATGACCAAAATTTAAAAAAACATAATTCTTTCAATGATTATCCTTGGGCTATGTTTGATTTTTATCTATATAAACTCCTTGTAAAAATACATTTGAATTGATACCAAACATGACCAGCTTTTTAAAATTACAACAGAACTTATTCTTTATTTACACAAGAATGATGTCTCCCCGAGAGGTGTTTTAATGTTGACCTCAAATGTCCTATGCGTGTGTCTAAAAATGCCCTGGTTTGTTTGCTTATCAATTAATTCTTGCAAGAATAAGACATCTTTAGAATTCAAAGTTAGTTTGATATTGTAAAAATCTCACTGTATAATAGTCGCACTATTCTCTGTAACAATCACAAAGGAAGTTGTTTTTCAAAACATTTCTTTATGAAGTTTTGTTGTGGTAAAAAGCGATCAAAGAAACACGACATTGCTTTTAAATGTTTTTTACTTGAGGTTTATTGCATTCATATATACCAAAGTATAGAAAAAGGTTCATTTTATGTTTCAACAATTAATGAAAGATCTAGTAACCGACTTCTAAAATTTGCAGAATTATGACCATTACGCAAACAATACACTATCGTTTTTGGTCGGTTCACTCTCCCTGTACACATATGCATGATTTAGGTATCTATTGTACTGTATAAGTTTTTTTCACATTCATAAATGCATAGTTAAATTTATCATACAGTACATTTTAAATGTGAAAAAATAGCATATAGTTAACAACGTAGTTTAAGAAAAATATGCTTTCATCAATTTACATAGTTACTACAGTAAAACTTTAAAAAATATGTTTTTAACAGTTACTAGATGATGGTTTAATCGACTTTGATGACTGCTTTTAACCTGGGCGTGTAATATTTTACTTTGTTCACACACAAATTTTTGGTGGAATCGGCATGACAATCAGGCGGTCACCAGCTCTTTCTGCGCATCCATACTTCTGAGCAATTCTTTGGATAGGCATAAAACTCGATGGACCAGATTGTACATATTTGTTTATGATCCATGTGGATAAAGGGGGTAAAAAATCACTCCCTGAAGGGTAGGTTCTATGCCATTTAACGGCAGCAAAAATATGGGGTGTGTACTCACTGTTGCCCAATATGTTTATCATAAGATTGTGGACAAAGTAAAATATTACACGCCCAGGTCGAAAACAGCCATCAAAGTCAATTGAACCATCATCTGATGCCCAGGATGCCATAATTTGGCCATGATATTTCCCTTTACCGTATCGTTTTGATGTCCAATGAATGCTACTGTCATATACTTCACTATAGCATTTTATTGTCAGAGGAATTTTTTCCAGTTCAATGGACAAATTTGGGTACATTGCGCTATAGCATGCATGTAATAATTCTTGGTCATCTTGATTTAAATGTTTTATATGGAACTTCTTGGGTAAAGTTAAATGGTCAATCATTGACCAGAAGGTCGTGCACTCCGTAACTCTTGAATTTGGTACATGTAAACAGAAGTTGGATGTCACACTGGATTTATGATCATTGAAGAGGGTAGGTAGCTGTTTCTTCATATTCACATCAACAAGTTCATTCTGCAATTTGTTTAATTTATTTTCTCTTTGTACTTGACGCATCATTTGGACCTCGATATCATAATGCCCATTAGTATTGATGCAGCCCATGTTAAAATTATATCGCTCAAAAGGAAATAACCAGAAGCTGTACATGCTTCCATGAGCAAGCATGCATTCTTTTAAATGCAATACAAGATGCATGTTTGGTACAATAAACTGACTTCCATACAGTTGTTCACACCCTTTACAAAATTTCAGAAAAAGATTGTGCGCAACGGTTAATTCGTCGTAGTTAACCATGGGTTTTACAATTTTATGGCAAGCCAGAATCAATGTTTGCAAGAGTGCCATATGTTTAGATTCTAGCACTCCTTGAAGGGCATACAGTGCATACCCACCAGCAAGCCATCCCAGCCACTCTTGAGCAGTCCAGTTGCCATAGTTGGCACTGATGTCCTTGGGAGTCCAGCTCCCATCACTCGCCTTCCCGATCTCATCAATTCTTGAATTTATAATGCCAATTTGTTTACAGTCAAACATTTTTAGGTTGATGTAGTAATGCTTCCACATGTGCTTACCAAGTCCTAAAAACAACAAATGCATAGCATCTATTACAACCATTGTCTCTGGGTTGAAATATTCTAGTTGTAACAATGGCGTGTACCTATATCCATGCTTGGCTTCCATTTCCTTTTTTTTGGTATATGAGGTGCAATCTTCAGCTGCATTGGCATACTTGATATGACTTTTAACGGTGCGGCTTTGCCAGCTTGACATATCAAAGCCCCCATAGTTCATGGAACCTACGGTTCCTGTAAATGCTTTTGTGCATTTTAAGCAGCCTTTTTTTGCATTATGGCCCATGAATCCACCTACCTTGCGTGCAGCTGGAGTGTCACATGCTACAGCTAACAATGCAGCTCTTAAGTAAATACCATGGCTATGTTCATCTGTCCTTAGTTTTACTCCTTCCCACAACCTCTTAAGCTCGCCAACAAATGGTTGTAAAAAATGCCTCAGATCTGATGGCTCTTTTTGTAAATTAGGAATTATTGATAATACAATACAATTTTCCTTCTTAAAACGAATATCCCGAGGTAAATTTAAAATAACTAAATATAAAACACCAACTGAAATGTCATTACGCCTTTTGAAAGGCTGGAACCAATCTAAATTGAGCATTAAACCCAAATTATCACGTTCAAAAAACCAATTACCCCTATTGTGTTCTACCAAAGTTTTTCCAAATCTTACCATCATAAACATCACCCATGTGATTAGCTGGGACATTTCTTGTCCTCCATTGTTGACATTTTTGCCACATGGTATCTCTCGAAATAACACTTTCAATGCTGTTTATCAATGACCCATACACATAAGTTTTAAGAGGAATATAATGAACAACATGATTAATTTTAAACTTTTTAAAGAGTCGAGTATTGCATGGCTTGGCATAAGCTCCAGTGGAAAATTTTTGATAGTTACAAACAAACTGTGTTATTTGTCCACCATTCATAAGATCTTTGATTTTATAGACATATGTGCACATAGGACATGTTACATATTTGGTAAAATCATCATTAATTAAACCAAGGGATTTCCTGCACAGATATAGTGATTTAGGTATCAATTTAGCTAGCAAATTTAATCCTGACAATGTCAAAAACATACGGATAATGCTTAACAACAAACCCATGGCCCTTTCTGTTATGCTATACCTTGATGCCCAACTTAGTATCAGTAGATTAAATAGTTTATCATGAGTATCTCCAGATGAGTTAGCACAATCATCTAGACCATAGGATGACAATATTTGTTTAGCTTCATCTTCCTCCCATTCCGAATCGGAAGATTCATTTTCATTCATCTCATCAAAGAGAACCCCTGAGTTTGAGTAGTATCTAGTGTGTTGATTTGGTGACTCACAATCAATACTTGTACATTTACTATCACTTTGAGTATTTGTTGAAATCCTGTTCTCATGCCCACCCTTTGTCCTTTTGCTTGGAGAATCTGTTAGGACTCTGTTCTCTTCCACTCCCGTGGTACTCTTGCTTGGAGATTCTGTTGAAACTTTGTTCGTGTCCACTTCCATGTTCATTTCAGTTGGAGCTTCTGGTGGCTGCATTTCCCTTGGATTATGAGCCTAGTCAAATATAAACACAAATTATAATAGCTACATTCTAAAAAGTTAAGGGGAAAATTGCGACAATGCATATTTCATTTCAACAGTGTAGGCGACAATAACGCCAATCTCAATGATAAACATAATAAACAATTACGAGATTTTGGGTATTTCTGGAGACAGAAAAAATACCACAAAAAAGTCAGGTACCAAAATGTAAGGTGATTTTTAATGCACATGCCCAAAAAATGTGAGCATACAAACGTGTGACATGCCAAGCTAATTAGGAAACAATGCGAAATGCGCCCTGGCCGATCGTTCAAATTGTCCAGTGTGTGACGCTTTTTAATTAAAAGCATCGCCATTATATTGCAGAGTATAAACCTGCCTTGTAGTATAGAGGTAGTATTAAGAACAGGTTATGTAGGACTGCATTAGTAAGTGGACTACGCTCGTGAAAGGACGTGATTAATAAAGTTCTCTGTACATATGTGTTTCCTGAAGGTGTTCATCTTAATCACACTATTGTAATAACTGGCGTGGTGGCAGCGGTTTACCCAAGTCTCCAGTGAACCTACAAAAAGGTACGTGATAAGACGACACTGCAAAAGCAACCTTCAGGTCCCAGAAGAAGTCGAGGAAAAGATGCCTTCAGGGAATGGTTGATGACGGAGAATCAACTCCCCGAAAGTGAAAGACGAACACAAAACAGCAGAAACTAAAAATCTCTAGAATTAATGTTAGGACAAATAGCAAACTTCTGTCCGTAATTGCACGCAATGAAATCGTCAACAAATCTACAAGTCTTAATAACATTTGGCAACAAATAAGATTGCACTTTGGCTTTTCAATCATCGGGCGCTCATTTTTTTAGACTTAGCTGACATTATGCTACAGCCAGATGAAAAGCCAGAAGACTTTGTACCAAAGAATTGTAGCTTTCATTGAAGACAATCTTCTGCAAAAGGGACTCCAATATAACTCATCACGATGAAAGAATTGAAGAAGATGAAGAAATAACACCATATATGGAGAATATGATCGTGCTATTATGGCTTCAAACACTCCACAAGGATCTGCCCAAAATAGTCAAACAGATACGCAACGGAATTACGATGCCACACACTGGCATCAATCAAAACAGAAAATCTCATAAGCCCTACCAAGCTTATTAGAAGAGACACTAGACCCACATGCACGAGTGATGAAAACTGACATGAACCGTAGAGGATATGAGTTCCCAAGAAATAAACTTCAAACAAAAAGTTTCCATGCTAAACGATGTCCCATTTGTCAGGCAAATAAGCGTCCTGACAATCATTTTCCTTAGCAAATGCGTATTTGCCCAATGCGGACAAGAAGTACATGGCCAGAGCTAGAGCTATCATTGACGTTATAGACACACTATCAGATGTAGATACATCTGAAGAAGACGAAGAAGAAACAACCTCCATTGCTACTACTCGTCACATCAAGTAACTCAGTCACCATACATCAACACCTTTTATCTACACCACAAAGTGAAGATTACTATTGACACGGAGCAACAGAAACATGATCAAAAAGCAGCCTTAGCAGAACGCCTTCAATCTGAAAGTCACGAAGAAAGTGAGCAACCGGGCAACATACGATACCCCCTCGACGTAGTAGGTGAGACCAGATTCTATCTAGCCCATGGTGATCATAAGCTAGAGTTTCAAGGTTTGGTTGTAGAGAATTTAGATGTCGATGTAATTAGGAGGCACACCGCTCATGGAAACTTAATGACATTATGGTTCGTCCTGCAAAGAAACAAATAATTGTACAAGATAATACTATTACATATTATGGGTCCAAAAACAAGAACAAACATCACATCATTAGAAGAACCCATGTTGTTCGAGCCCCTCCACACAATCTAACCATATGGCCAGGTGATTTCTTAGAAATAAATGTTCCCGACGACGCCTCTGGACAAAGAGATTGCAGTTGAGCCACGAGTGAACGGCCAGAGTGATCCAGTTTGGCCTATGCCTACTCATACGCCATGTGTGGCTAACAGAGTCCGTATTCCAAATCTCACTGAAACTCCTCAAAGCGGGTCGCACGTGAATTCTTACCCCTGTCAACTGGTGCTATGGGAAAAAGCCCTGCCAGCAGCTGAAAAACCTGGCTATACCTAAGATCTTTCACAAAGACAGCACCATACCCAGCGACGCCAGTGTTGATCCAGATGTGATATATTACAACCTGCTATAAAAAACACTCTTTAAAGAAACCCTTCTAGAATATGATGAGGAGGATTTTAAACCCCAAAAAGTTGTTACAACAAAGTCGGGCTGGCCCATTTGAAAGCTGTTGTCAATATGGGTCCTACTCTACCACCCCAACGGAAAGGGAGAGTCCCTCAATACAATAGAAATAAGCTATCAGATCTTCAAAGACAAGTTTGATCAACTGAAGACTTAGGAGTGTTCAAGAAGCCTCCGAAGATATTGGCATATCAGTAGAATATATAAATCCATCTTTTTGATCAACAAGCCTAGTGGGAGGCCATCGTTTGCTTACGCATTCGCCGACGTTGGCAGATATTCAAAAACCCCCAACCAGGCTTGATGCCTGATGTCGACAGCATACTTCGTCAGATTGGTCAATGGAAATATTTGATAGCTACTGATCTTTCAAATGCCTTCTACCAAATTCCACTTGCTCGAGACTCCATGAAGTACTGTGGAGTGGTGACAATTTTTCTTCGCGATGCAGAGTTTATGCCAGGTGCGCAATGGGAATGCCTGGCCTTTCGAAGTAGCCCTGAAGATAATGACTAGAATTTTTAGACATCTAATACAGGATGGAATCGTCATTGTTTTGCGACGACCTTTTTAGTGACACCCCAGAACAATTGCTAAGCAACTGGAAAAGTGGTTTTATCTGCACTGCATAAATGCAACATGAGTTTATCTGCAAAGAAGGCCACCTCAAGTTCCGAGGTCCAATAATTAATCCTTAGATGGAAATGGCAAGAAGGGACCTCATAGGGCTTACTTCACAGTGATAAGTAATTTAGCAACATGTAAAACTTCTCAAAATGTGAAAAGAAATGCGTTCTTCATCGAGATATAAAGTACTATCCCGTGTAATTAAAAAGCTGCATCCTACTTATCAAACCTCGATAAGCTGACTGGTGGTAACAGTAGTGATATGATCAGCTGGAGTGAAGAATTAGAAGCTGAGTTCAAAGCCGTCGGTCAGGCATTGCTAAGCCATAAACAATACATCTGCCTAGATCTGAAGATCAAATTTGATTATTACAGACGGCTCAGTGAAAACAGCAAGGGTGAGAAGCAACAATGTACATTAGTAGAGAAGGTGATCTCGCAATTGAAGCTGGCTGGATTTTTCAGTGCAAAACTAAAAGATCGACAACACCGGTTACCTTGGCAGATAGAAGCGTGTTAGCCATATGCATAGCAACGAAACACTTCTTTCCTCCATTCCTTCATACAGTCTGCACAGAATGCCGCATACTGATAGCAAACCTTGCGTGGCATCGGCGAGAAGCTCTGTCGGGCTAATTCCTCCTCAAGTCCAAGAGTTTCAAAACATTCTTTTGTCCATAGTAAGTCGATACAGGGCATCGGTAAGGCACATAGCTGGTATCGCCAATTTTACCTCCTCTGACCATGCAAGCAGAAACACGTCAGCATGTTGTGAAGGCCAATGTCAAATTTGCATGTTCATCAATAAGACAGAAGAATCTGTTGTTCAAATGTCACATTCAGTGATATAATAGAGTGCGCCAGTGAAACTACCATTCACAAACAGGAAAGCATGGCTCAGCATACAAAGTGATAGTGCAGACCCTCCGTAGAACAATAATGCTAATATCTGAAACAAGGCACCAGACCTCTTTAAGAAGGTATCCAATGAAAAACATAAAACGATACTTGCAAGTGGCATCTATAGCTCAAGATGGCTTGGTTGTCGAAGAACAAGACCCATTGTGCAAGACAAGAGAGTTGATAATTGTTCTCAAGAGGTGTTAGATGGGAGTACTTTGTGCCATACACATTCAGCTAGAACATCCATCGGAAAATTCAGATGAGAAATGGTAACATCTCGATATATGCTTTTATATTATGAATAAAGGATATAAAAAAGTCACGATGTCATGTTTGTGCTCTTCTGTGCAATACACCAAAAATGGGAAGATATAAACAAGAGTCCGCGCAAGTCTCCCCAGAAGTCTGTTGGAAAGTACATATGCAGATGTACTTAGAAGAGAACGCCAAAAAGATCCTGCCTCATACGTGAAACTGTATCGTCATTCACAGTCACTGCCTTATCGAAAAATGAACAAAAGGGATCAGTTGAGAGATACCATGATCAAACTAATGTATGGGATGTGTCCCACTTGAAGGCCCACCTGTTGTGGTCAGGTGTGATGGAGCTTCAGGATTTACGGCGTTACAAGATGATAAAGAACTTTAAAATATGGAATCACAGTAGAAGTAGGTCGTGTAAAGAATTCAAATAAAATCCAGTAGCAGAAAAAAGCAATAAGAGAACTGGAAGATGAGCTTATCAGACTATCTCCACAAGGCGGAATAATTAGTTCCAAGGTCCTAGCAGTGGCCACAGCTACACTTAACACCAGGGTGCGAGCAAGAGGATTGTCCTCCAGAGAAATGTGGCTACAGCGTGACCAATTTAGCAATGATCAGATTCTTTTTCAAGGATAGGGAGCCTATTATGAAACAGCACAATAAACCCAGTGGAAAATCATGCACCTAGTGAGAAGTCCAAGGCACCAAATGAAGAAACCTTTACCTGAATGTGGCGCCTAATGGGGAGACATAGTATATCTATACAGACAAAACAATCAGCAGGGACAGGTATCTTGGTCACGGACAGAGATTCCCACTGGCTTACAGTTAAAAAAATAAATAGGACCACGCAATTTAGGAGCACTTCCTAGGTTAAAGATTCTGAGTGTTTTAGTGAGAGGATATAAGTATATGCAGTGAAAGCGATGAGGATGAATATGAATATAGTACACCAGCTGTCATGACATTCCACCAAAATTTCCCGGCCCATAGATGCAGAGTACCAAGGGACGACAAATGACATAGAGTGTGACAATGAAAGGAGATGACCTGAAAAAGACGTAAGCAACCCAGATGAGTCATCTGGAAAGACAGCGGAGCGGAGATGTCAATAGCGAATACGGTGGAAGGTAGACATCTGGAGGTCCAACGGTATTTGACGATTAAGACCAATCGTGATCAGCCCACGTCAACGTGTGTTCGCAAGGCACCAAAGTGGGTAATAACTATGTGATGCAAGTTTTAGAAATCGTTCTGGTTCATTTTAATTGTTAATAACACATTTATATGTTAAATTAATGTATATACCATATGTTTAGGTCGTAATTATTGTATTGTTGTATATATGTTCTAGTTTTTTATCGTAGTCCTTGTAGCATGTAGCAGGTTTGATTTTTTTCAAAAAGCGAAGAGAAAAGAAGTGGTTGCGCCATTATATTGCAAGAGTATAAACCTGCCTTGTAGTATAGAGGTAGTATTAAGAACAGGTTATGTAGGACTGCATTAGTAAGTGGACTACGCCGTGAAAGGACGTGATTAATAAAGTTCTCTGTACATATGTGTGTTTCCTGAAGGTGTTCATCTTAATCACACTATTGTAATAACTGGCGCATTTAGTATCCATGAAATCATGGTGTGGTGTAGCCATGCTTTCAATATGGCTTAACGATTGTTTCATTGATGTCTATTATTAAGATACATTTAGATATCCATTCTTTTTAGGGTTTCATCTCATGGCATTTTCAAATGTCGGTTGATGTACATGTATTTATAGTGCATTTTTGTATGTCAATATTTTAGCATCAAACCAACCGATGCATTCATTTAAAGTCATTAATCTCTTCTCAGGTCAACCTTCCGTGCTTTAAACTTTACAAAAGCAGATTTCACCCAACGGGAAGAAGAAGGGTTGAGAACGCAAACCTCATGCTGGTTCCTGTGGTTTGTACTCAATATCAATCAAACACATCGAGCATCATTTGCCAATAGATACGGTAATAGTGAACTATTACAAAACATGCACTTGGAAACAATATATCTA
>JAGTTF010001955.1:0-14427 GCA_019095985.1 Streblospio benedicti | reverse complement strand
CGCATTCCAGATCAACGGAATGTAGACACCAGGGGATGACAGGTCCATCACTCAGCAAAATGGTAGTTGACTCCTGGAAGCCTACCACAACAGAGTCGAGGGTGCCATGAGTCATCGGCAGAAAGGGTGGTACAGAATGCCAACCTAAGCCGAGGGGTCGTGGTAGGTTTCCCACCTGCCACGGTGGATTACACCAAGAAGGGGTGGGGGCATCTGCATGAAGGCTGCCTGGAAACGTGCAAGACGGACTATGCGAAAGTTCATTGCCCAGTTTCACAGAATCCAGCACTTGCGCCACCCAAGCTGACCACCGGGTACAGCCATGTTGTCCAAAAAGGCACCTCCTGCAGACATGGCAAAAAGGACCAAGGCCTATCGTGGGAAAAGCGACAACGCATCCCCCGGTAAAGAAGGGAGTCATGGGGCCTTCCAAGTCAAGTTCCTCCACCAAAGGTGACCCCATGATGGAGATGTTGTTACAGGCAAGGTTAAGGTCAAGAAACCTGCGGACCTTATGCCTACAGCAACGCCTACAGTAGCACCTACAGCCGCCGAAGTTGCGACCATCGTGTCTTCCATCTCCGCTTTTTGGAGAAAAGCATGGAGTTACGGCAAGAAAAAGCAACAGCAGGCACGGTGACGAGCTCGTCCACCTACCGAGGCATGGAAGCCTCAGCTCTCACAACTCAAGGAGCGAGGATACCCCAAGCCCAAGGCACCTGCCAAAGTCTCCAAACCTAAGGATCAGGTGTCCCGACCAAGCACGCGCGAGGCAAATCCACTAGTCCTGCCATGCCGCGCCAAGTCAGCCAAGATTGGGACAGGGAGCATTGCTGGGCGACTTGCGTTCCAGCGAAAAAAGTGGCACGCACGGGCTGCCACTGCAGAAGACCAGCTAAGCACCCTCGGCGGCAAGTTCAGGAAGCTGGAACAAGACTACAAGGAAGATCGCAAGGAAGATCGCACAGTGTGGGGTAGCAGGCGACTCAGGCTCGTTGCCGACGAAAAAGCAGTACATGCACGGGCAGAGAAATACAAGGCCAACACCATCAAACTCGAATCTGAGTTGGGCGAGACGCGGTCAGAGCAAGACGCTCTACAGAAGGGAGGGGAGGCAACTTAAGCAGAGGAACCTTCTCCTGACCAGCGCATTGGCAGCCTCCAAGCCAAGGTCACATCAGCACGGCGAGCAGCAGCAGAGATGGGGGAGCAACTGACCGCCGTCAATGACGAGGCAGCGCGACTCTCGGCCCGACACGACCATTGTGATGCCATCGGGCAAGCTCCGTGTACACCACACACCCAGCCGTAGCGAGGTGATGTGGTCCTCCACAGGGGCACTGGACGACCGTGAGGGAACAAGACGTTGCAGAGGCCAAGTTTCGGAGACTTTGAAGCACCAATACCGGGACTGGATGCAAGCCAGGACAGCTTTGTAGGTGCAGGTAGAGGAGGATAGGACTTTCGATCCCTACTCCGCCTTGTACACCTGTGCCAAGCATGCCGTAGATGCTATCAGCACCATAGCCATCGAGGAGACCACTGCAGGACTGCCAGATTCACAGGGACAAGGCACCCTGGCACAAGAGCTCCGTGACCTGAACAGCCGTTCAACCTCTCGGATGGAAGTCCTTGAGTTAGAGGCTGCGCCAAACGCTGAAGTTTGCCGACTGTGCCAGGAGATGGAAGTGCTCAAGCAAGAATTGTCGCAGACCAAGGAGTACGCTGATCATCGTACCACAGACATGGATCGCATGTGTCGGCATGAAGGGTTGAATTCCGTAGCCTTTGCAACCTGTCCCAGTCCCTGCAAGATGTCGCTGCCAGCCTGCAAGAATACAGGCGCCTGCGTGATGCAGAATCCACCGACCTCCATGCTGCCCGTGGATCAAAGAGAACTCGAGCATCAGCTCGACAGTCTTGTTGAAATGGCGCGGCACATTCGAGACACCTCCACACCTGTGGAGTTGCAGCCAGGCAACAGCACTGCGACTCCAGCAACAACAGCCACGTCACCAGCTTCATAATCGCTACCTCAACTTGCTCGTCCGCGTGTCATAGAGCGACAAGAGCAAGAACTCAGGCATGTAGTTACAGTCCCCGACATTGACTGATATCGACAGTGATGCGGGTACAGAGGAGAGCATGCAGGTAGACCTCGCTACCGAGGATGCTCTGTTGGCCAAGACGCCACCACTTGGGGAGACTCCGTCCAGGACGTCCACTCCCTAGAGAGTGGCTCGAACTGGGGACCGGGAAATTGTCCGAGTGCTGCATCTCTTTGCCTCATGGTGAAGAGGTGTAGTGCTGTAGGGCTGTGCATTGCAGGGGTGACCCTGTAATCACAGTTCGTTGGAAGGGTGTGGGTCACAGGTTCTCTCGGTGTGTTGTGTCGGGTCAACGGACCTTAATGACGGGTGCAGGAAGTCGAGGACCGGCCGAGCTCTCTGTAGTGTGGTCAAAACAAGCCCAGCAACGTCGGGACGTGGCGCGCGAAATCTTGATGGCTGGTACATCAAGGCAAGCAAAGGATCGTCTCACGAGTTTGTCGGGCAGCCGAGCAGGGATATTTTGCTGAAACCTGATGTAGGGTACAACAAGCATATTATGATTGATTTTACTTCTTAAGATGGTCTGTATCAAGGAACCAACTGATGCCACTTTGTCATCCTTGGTCATTCTTTTATATTTGCATTTCAAAAATGGTCTTTTGTTTCTATTTTTTACTTGAAGGAACTTGTTGAAAGCCAGATTCATCATAGTTACATAAAAATATATATGAAAATCATATCTGCACCATTTATTAAGTATATGAATCTATCAATATGTTGATAGGGTTTGTATATCACTATGTTTGAGCAATGTTCAAGATGGCCGACCAGTTATAAGCTGCTATAAACAAGATGGCTGCCACCCAAATTGATAGAATGATGATCTTTCATCATTAAAACTTGTATTTTATAAAATTCTTAATACAATAATAGTTAAAACTAATATTTGAGTGCATGTTACACAAAATAATAATATGCAGGGCTATCCGAAGTGGTTGGGTCCAGTGGGCTGGGGCCCGAATCAATTTTTAGAGGATCGTTTAAGCACTAAACTACTAAACTATTGTCATTGGTGTCACTTCCAAGACTTCTGTTATTAAAACACTAGTATTAATGATACACATGCACAGCTTTTCTTACAGTGTTTAGGGTATTTCATACTTTAAACAACTCTTAACTTTATAATATATGCCGGTGAGCAAACCATGATGGAAGCCATGATATGTTTATTGCTCAAATTATGTGCCTTCATAAATATCCTTAATGACCACCATTCCAAACCAAACCACTCTGTCATTAGCATTAAAGCTCAGCATCGGTTTGGTTCTAAAGAAAATAAAGAATAAGGCAGCATTCTTTGAAGACACTAAATGTGAAGTAGCAAGTCACACATTGGCACTGTCTGTTACAAAAAAACGGACTAAATTACACATGGAATACACCAAGCAATCTACCCATGGTGGCCTGTAGGGTGAGACCTGGCATTTTGAAGGAGTTGGGATTACAAGATTGAAACCATATGGGTTTTAATCATTATTATCAAGGAGACTGCATAAATTCTATGGCTAGAGCATGTGTCTCTCAGTTACCATTTGGTGTGAATTTTATAGATACTTTTTTAAATACCATTGCTTCATCTGTAACATACGACCAGGTTTTTGGTTTTCATCTATCCGCTGCAAAGTATGCAGGGAGAAAGTGGTACCATCTGGCAGTAAAATAAAACAGAACTCCAGTTGTGTTCCAAAACTAGTCTTGGATATCCACAACTATGACATGCAGGTAATCACCAAATGGTAACCATGAATTTACCTGCTCTTCACATTTATGGTCTTCAAAGAATGCTACTAATTTTTTTGCAAAGAGGACATGCAAACTATGCCCGGTATATTACCAGGCACCTACTAGAAATGCATTCCGAACTACTGAAGTTGATGAGTATTTCCTGCATGGACGTCATGTGTGCAGACACAAAAAATGGTACATGGAATGCGTTATGGGGTGGCACATTTGAAGAGCAGACTTACAAAAGGAGGTTTAGTTGGAATGGCACTATATCCTAATCAAGTTGCTGGAAGGGTAATGGGTATACACACCTCCAACACAGTTGTATAATTGATGGACAACATATTTGACGTCAAATATGGGAGATAAATGTGAAGCACATAAACAAAATGGCTAAAAATAACAGAAAACAGAAAAAATTTAAGACAAGTTGGAAGAAGGCACTCATCCACTTGAGACTGAATCCCCCCCTTTGATGAACATTGTAGGTGGTAAAGTTAGCAGATGGAAATCTTAAAGATGGTGGATGGCCTCCACGCCCTCAAAATTTAGCAAGCAATGAACGTTTATTCCCGCCCTCAGTTCCCCTTAATTAAGACTCAATTTCTTAGAATTATATGTAGAGGACATTTTCCATAAGGTGAAAGAAACTTCATCAGCCATAACCAAATTTCTAGACAAATATATCCATAATCCTACTGATCTACGTTCACCATAGATCATATAATATTTATGACTCATAAGTAATATTTATCTTACGAAAATATAAGTAAGGGATGATGTATATTTTGTCACCTATATTCCATTTCGAGCGAGGGGGTGTTTCAGTCAAGTTTTGGATACACCACTTTTTTTGTGGGTCTAATATTTCATCGCACGTGCTAAAACTTTTCATACCAGAATTCTAATATTTTCTATTTAATTGTGGCATTAAAAGGATACAGAGCAGATATCACACATTCATTAATATTATGATTCCATTACATGATGTACATTCCCGATATATAATAAGTATTATCTTATAGCATATATAAGTAATATTTGAATGAATATCGCGAAACACTATGTAGATATCTGTCTTTGCCAAATAGTAGCTCTAGTCTAGATTGCAGAAAAAATGCATCAAATTTTCAAAAAGTTTCGGGGGAGATCCCCCTCCCCCCATTCTCACAAGGGGGGTGTCCCCCTCCCACCCACCCCCCGGCGCCTGCGCACCAGATACGTGGCGCCTATGGCGCCGCTATCTCGGCTTCAATAAAGTTTATTACATTTAACAATTTCATTAAAGATTCACTTGACACATCATCAAAGAAATGTGCAAAAACACGATTATCGCAGAAAAAAATGGCTTGTAAAAGAATGCTATTGAGACCTAATCGAACGAATAAAATTTATCCGACACGATTAAACACTAACACGTTTAAATAACGATGTAATTTAAGAAAAATGTAAAAAAATACCTAACAAAATTTGTAACATCCGCCATAGCGAGGTGCATTTCGTCACCAAATCGGGCTTATTGATCAGAAATGATGACGTATTACAAAAAGTAATCAATGATTAGCCTTATTACACACCGAAACATGGCAAAACCGACCATACTGCGATGCGATTAAGAGTAGCGCTACACAAGCTCATTATCATAATTTATGCATATGTATGCTGGTTTCAGAGAATCAGCCTTAGTCAAGCCAGCATCGTTGTTGCAGATTAGTAACAGCGCTTTCGATACGCAGAGGTGACAGGCGATAATAAAGAGCATTATTGTCACCTTGATCTGGGGAGTATTCGATAGATTTCTTAAAATATGTAGAATATTATGGTCTCAAAGTGTGATAATAAGAATCAGCATCAATACTTTGAATAATAGAACCTTTTAAGTGCAACCGGCTGGTGCAGGTAACAATATATTTTGATTTTTTTATGTGGTTGAACTTTATTCTGCTGGTTTACCCTGATTTCCGGGTAAAACGCAGTATGTTGCTTTATTACGAGTGAAAATGGAGCGTTTAAAGTATTTTAACATGGCCTTAAATTCTCCCATGAAGTTAGATTTGGTCACGAGCTATTCTAGAATAAAATACATATATCACAACAACGACATTACTATATTTATTGCTTAGTGATGATAAAGATTAAATGTTGTAAAATTAAAGAACTGCCAAATTTTCGGGCCCGACGTGTAATTCAATACGATTTCCACCAAAAAACTAAAATCTCGAAAATCCTTCTAATAGAAACATATATAAATTTACTGTGAAGCAACCTCCTACCATTGAGGAATGCGAACTCTAGCAAGTCCTTCATCTAAAAGACCTTGAAAATCGTGTTGAACGATTCATCGTTCAATCTTTACACAACACAAATATAAAAAATTTACTGTGAGAACTCCTGTCAGTTGAAAGGCCCCCCTGCGTCTCGGTTCATGACCTGCTTCTGTCCTCGTATCTTTATCGCCTCCCTGATGGTTCTTGTTCTCCAATCCCCCTCCCTATCCAGTACACTCACTTCCTCCCAGTCTATTTCATGATTGTTCTGTTTTTACATGGTCTGTGATCGCACTCTTGCTGATTTGGGTTAGGGATTCTTTCCTCGCTGCTCTGGTGAAAGATCCCCCACTGTTCTGCTCACATCCTTCATGTGTTCTTTTTACACGGGTGCCCAGTTTTCTGCCAGTTTCCCCAACATACACACTCTTGCAAGACTTACAGGAATTTTGTACACCACTTCACATTTCTCTAGCTTATCCTTTTTGTCCTTAGGATGAACGAGAATGTTCCTGATGGTCTGTAGGGGCTTCACCGCTGTAGACACTTGGTGCTTATTGAGGATACGTGAAAATACCCTCTGTTACCCCTTTTACATAAGGTAAGATGACTAATCCTTTGAGCCTGCTGAGTCCTTATTCTTTTTTCTTTCTCTTGTCCTTTCCTCCTTCCTTCTTCTTTTCTATCTGTGCTTTCACTTTTTTCAAAAGACCATCTTGGGTAGCCACATTTAGTTAGAGCCCCTACTATATGTTCTTCCTCTTTCTGTCTATCCTCTGTCTCTGTCACTATGTCATTGCACCTGTCGAGTAGGGTCCGGATCACACCTAGCTTGTGTTGCAATGGGTGGTGAGACGAAATGTAAGGTACTGGTCTGTGTGGTCTTTTTCCTATATACAAATAGCTTCACAGTATTGTCTGCTTTCTTCACTATCAAAGTGTCTAGGAACGGAATGGTGCCATCTTTCTCCTCTTCATGAGTGAACTTGATGCTTCCTGTGGTATCTACTGTATTGAGATGGTCAGTCAAGTTCTGTGTTTCCCCTTCTTTAATCTTTTTCCAACACATCGTCTACGTATCTTTTCCACAACTGCGGTCTCTGCACATGATTGGTGAAGTGGCAATTGCTTCTTGTTCCAGCCACTCCATAAACAGGTTCGCGACAATGGGTGACACTGGACTGCCCATAGCTGTGCCAGATAGTGTTGGTAGATAGTGAACTGAACTGAAAATATTTGGTGGTCAAAATGAACTTGCATAGTTCCATAACATCATTTGGTGTCAAACATGTTCTTTTTTTCAATGTTGTATCCTTACACAGTCTATCGCCGGATGATGTCTAATGCTCGGCCTATGGGCGTGTTTGTAAATAGCGACACTACATCGTGGGGAAGCAAACACTTCATCATCCTGAATCATTATTGTACTCTCATTGTTTTTTGGCCAAGTCTTTAGAGTTCTTCACATGGTGTTGTGTCAGTCCTACCATTGGACCTAGAAGATCCCGCTAAAGGCTCTTGAGCTGTTGTATCTTATCAAACCAGTGTAATCAAATATAGAACAACTAAAGAACACATGAAGGATGTGGAACAGTGGGGGATCTTTCACCAGAGCAGCGAGGAAAGAATCCCAACCCAAATCAGCAAGAGTGCGATCACGGACCATGTAAACAGAACAATCATGAAACAGACTGGGAGGAAGTGTACTGAATAGGGAGGGGGGATTGAGAACAAGAACCATCAGGGAGGCGATAAAGATACGAGAGGACAGAAGCAGGTCATGAACCGAGACAAGGAGTGCTCTTTCACGTGTACGGACATTCGAAGTCGGCATCGAAGTGACTTGACACGCAGAGACTATTGAAATGGTGACAGGCTGACTGAAAACTGTCAACAGTAAATATTATATTTGTGTTGTGTAAAGATGAACTAATAAAATGTATATAAAGGTTTCACTAATTGTCTTTTCCATTTTTGTCAGTCTTGTATATGTTGAATTCTAGTACATGCACATGTATTATATGTTTATAATGTCCATATTAATTATGGTGGTAAGCGCTTTTGAGCGTAGGAAAAGGCGCTATAGAAATGAAAACATTATTATTGAAAGCTCCCACAGATATTATATAACATTGAACAGTTTGGCTGGAAGCTGATGAATGACGTCAACCTGATACAACACTTGTTCTCTGAATTAGCAGCATATACGGCATTATCTTCTTGTGCAATACCAACCATTACCAATAACGATCTGCAGTAGACAAATAGCACCTATCTAGGCTCATTTGAGAACAGTTAGCTGATTATTATGCAAAATTTACAGCATTACTATATAGATTTTGTAAGGCATACTATAAAAGTATCTAGAATGACAACTAGATGGCCGCACTATATAAATATTGTTTACATCTACATGATAGACGCCTTAATAAATTGTATGGTATTAAAAAATAAGTGCTACATGCTGCTGGTCGTTTAAAGAACTATTCCATATACCTTAATATATATATGCCTCTTTCTTTTTTTATATCTCCAAATAGCAGGTCTGACACAGACGCCTCACTGGTTGGGTGTGAAGACTGAAACTATGAACTGCTTACGAACTGTCTCTATGCATACAAGGCCACAATAAAAGCATTTTGCTGAAAATCTGGGTTGTGCAATGCTGTCAAAATGTAAAACAGGATAGCTACATGAATTTGTTGTCAGCCCATTAGTTATGATACAAGTCTAACATTAACTCGTGTATTAGCATTAAAATATCTTATTAATCAATCGTAGATGGTTATATACATCATGTTGTGATAACTATAATAAATTGGGATGACA
Organism: Streblospio benedicti; assembly: GCA_019095985.1. Taxonomy (NCBI): domain Eukaryota; kingdom Metazoa; phylum Annelida; class Polychaeta; order Spionida; family Spionidae; genus Streblospio; species Streblospio benedicti. The sequence goes on along the minus strand of JAGTTF010001955.1, from coordinate 5,495 downwards.
CCTCTAGATTGCACATCAACCTTTTGTCTATATATGATCGATAATGTAAATTTTGGCGATTTACTGTGTCCAGATTATGGATTTATCTTTCTAGAAATTTTGTTTTGATGGCTAATCAAAAAGTTTCTTTTCACCTTTGGAAAAAGTATCCTCTATATGTAAGTCTAAAAAATTGACAATCTTAATTATGGAACTGAGATCAATGAAAGTTTGTATTTGGGCGATCTCTATCTTTTTCACTAATTAACACTCGTTTATGGACATGCATGACTGTAAAAAAAACTATTTTATTCAATATAAATTTGGGGTCGAAACATATGTTTTTGATGCCAAGGAGTACAATGAAATAGTTTTTAAGGGTCTAAAATGAGCCGCAGCCATAAAGGAAGCCATTTTCCAAGATGGCCGACACATATTATTAGCATTACACTGTTGCGTTTCTTAGTTAAGTGATGGTATCATGTTTACTGTCTAAGTTTATGTTTTTGATACTAATGGGTGTTATAAAATACTCTTTAGGAGCTTTAAATGGATCACTATAATAAAGAAAGCCATTTTCCAAGATGGCCGACGCTAGCCTATTATTAGTATTACACTATGTTACATTTCTTATCATGTTTAGTGTCATTGTTTATGTTTTGATACTTATGGGTATATTTAAAAAAAATTCCAGAGACCTTTTTTTTCTCGAAATGGCTGCTCTATAGGCTGCTATATAGGTTACTAGTATCAGTGTTATATTTTGTGCCTAATCTTATCATTATCATTATTTTTTCAGAAAACTGTTTTTCAAAATGGCCAGCAATCGATGGCAGCAAGCACCTTGGTCGATTTTGTTAGCTGTGTTTCATGTCTCTGTTATGAATATGTTAAGATAATTAAATGTGTTATTATCATTTGAACTAAAATCTTTCTCCTGATCAGTTTTTCAACTTGTCATAGACTACACAGACCCTTGCAAAGCAGCACAGGACATTTTTGAGGCGAAAGGAGTTCAACAACACACTATCTTACTGGTTTTAGGTGTTACTTAAGATGAATAGTTCTTAATCAGTATGATTATGTAAGAAAAAGGAAAAAAATGTTTTCCTTTGACAGGTATAGTGCATAGAGGGCAGAGTTAAATGAGGCAACAAGATGAACATCTGTATTATTTGCAACATGAGTGAAACTCCCACTAAAAACTTGTGTGTAATCCAGGATTGAAGAACTACTCAAGTGTTGTCAAAGGCTGCTACCAGGGGCCACAGTGTCTATATGGGACCCAATGAAGAAATTAAAGCTCAAGACATGGGTAGAGAAGACCACAGTACTAACAGGAGTAGGTAAAAAGGCCATCAAGCTGCGAGAGGAACGGGAGCTACTTGGTCGCTTTCTCATTATTCAGGGAAGCAGACCTGATTTGGTTCCAAAGTTAGAAGAAACTATTGGGGAATATGAACTATCTGTTGTGCCCCGTTCCTTGTGTGCAGTGGATGGGTCATTGTATGTTCCTACTGACAAGGCAAGCCTTCTCCATGCCATTGAAGCTGCAAGACTCACCTCTATCCCTAGTGACACTAACACAGTAGTAGCAATGGAATCTGCAAATGAAGACACTGTGAAGAGTAATGAAGTAGAGCCAGCAAGAGATGAACCAACTATCTTTGATACAGTGCCTTCCGAACTTGAAAGTAGTGATAATGTCGAAGGTGAGGAAGCAACACCACCTGAACCATCAAATGTGCTTGTAGTTGATGCTATGGCAATCCTTCAAAGCATGAAGAAGACCCAAAACATTAAAACTGTTGCAGATCTTGCTGATGCCTTCACACATCGCATTGATGTCATGATGCATGTATTCAAAGAAGGTCGTGTAGTGTTTGACAGATATCTTGAACTATCTCTAAAGAACAAAACAAGGTTGAAGCGAGCTACAACACCAGTTGAGTATCAGGTACATCCTGATATGAAGCTCAATATGTCTATAAGAGAACTTCTATCATCTTCAATAACCAAGCACAAACTGACATGCCTCCTTGCAAATCATCTTCTAGAGCACAAACCTCAAGACAATGATGCATTCAAAATGGTTGTTGTCTATGACAACAAGATCAAAAGTGATGACTTTGAAAGTGAACATACCCACGAAGAAGCAGACACACTGATTCCAAACCAGGTCCTTGCATGCCTTGAAACAGCAGATTTTAGAGAGATTAAAGTATACTCACCTGACACAGATGTACTTACACTCCTTGTTGACCTTGTAGCAAATAATCATCTGCCTGAGAATGTTGGATTGAAGTTTCAGACTGGCAAAGGAAACAAGCGACGAGAAATTGATGTTGTTAAGCAGGTACATGCCATTGGTGTCAACAAGGCAAGAGGTCTCATTGGACTGCACAACTTCTCAGGTGCAGACTGGGGAGGCAAATTTGTGGGAGTAAGCAAAAAAGACCTGGGTGAGTGCATACATGAAGCTGAGTGATGATGATCCAGCTATCAAAGACTTCCAGCTTCTAGGTTCAGGACCAATTCCAAGTGACCTTGTAAATGGGCAATTGCCACAACTACTGCAGGGTCTAGAGAAATTTGTATGTGGTGTTTACAGTGCAAGAGGACCATTTGACCTCCCATCCCTTAGGTGGGAACTCTTCAGGTCAAAAAATCTTGAGGGAGAGATGCTGCCCCCAACACGAGCATCACTCCTGCCACATATACTACGAGTGAATTACATTGCCCAAAGGGACAAATCATACAAGACATCTTGCCCAGAACTCCCTCCCATTGAGGATAACGGTTGGCGACTGGAGAATGATGTGTATCTTCCTGTCAGGTGTTTGATTCCACCAGCTCCCAAGGGTGTAATCGAGCTTACAAAGTGCAGCTGCAAAACTGGATGCAATGGACCTCGATGTAGTTGTCTTAAAAACTGCCTTCCCTGCACACCCCTATGCAAATGTCACAGTGGACTTTGTGAAAATGTGATTACAACTAGAGTGGATGATGATCTTGATGATGACTATTGAGTTTATATGCCGGTTTAATTTAAGGATCTCACTGAAGAGATGGAACTTTGTAAATGTTGCTTTAATTTGTTTGCAAAGATTTAAGGTTTGTTAAAAGTCGTTTGGAAGAGTACCTATGTAAATTAATCATTTTAAAAGCTGGTTGTTGATTAGATACCTGTTTAAAAGTGACCCTTATTGTACTCTTTGCATTTATTGTATTTGTTCCTAACACATCCTTACACAGGTTTCAAATATACATTAGTCAAATTCTGTATTTTCTGTAAACAAATAGAAATAAAAACTGTTTTTATTTTGAAATCTTCTCTTCTTTATAAAAATGAATTATAGATTCATCTTATTCTACTGGTACCATAGACACAGAACAGTAGCACATAAATAAAAAATACAGGGCAATAATGCAATATGTTGTCAACATTGTAGTACAGGTATACATGATCATAAACTTATTATTAGTTTAATTTGTCACATTTACGATGACTAGATGCCTAATGTTCCACAATTAAAACTGAAAACTATTGCATGTTATTGTTAGATGTAAAAATACAGATATAGTAAAAACATTATAGTGAACTCTAATATGATGAAATTTGGTTGTGGCATGTATCATAATTTACGAGGCGGCCATCTTGGAAAATGGCTTTCTTTATGTCAGTGATCCATTTAACACTTAAAAGGTATTTTATTACACCCATTGGCATCAAAAACATAAACTTAGACATTAAAAATGATACTTTAACTAAACTAAGAAATGAAATAGGGTAATGTTAATAATTAGCGTTGGCCATCTTGGAAAATGGCTTCCTTTATGGCAGGGTCTCGTTTTAGACCCTTAAAATTGGAAAATGGCCTAAAAAACGGGGGGTACAAGGGTCAGAAAATTTGAACCCCGTTATTTTTAGTTAACTGGACCCCTAACCATGCCAAATCAACAAAAAATCAATTTTAGCACAAAAAATCCTACGGGAGCTATTTTTATGACATACCGCATTCAACCACGGTAGACCAAGTCCACGACGGTGAGGGGAGGAAGGCCACCGGCCAAGCCTCGGTAAAAGACAGTGAAAAGGGCCTATTCCCTTCGAATAGGTGGGTTGCTCAACCCCTAGGTGCTGCTGTACCAGCGTCTAAGAGAACTACCGCTAATCGGCTCAACCCAGCACAAGAGAGTGCTGGTTCCTAATCCTAATAGTGGCCATAGTAAAGACAACAACAAAAGCCCTATCAAGGTGTGTGTAACTGGGATATTAACCTAGCCCAGTGCAACTTATACTACAGGGGTTGTTTATACTCTGCGGTCATGTTACAATTAGCCCATGCACTGGAGACCCTAACTACATTTGTTACACACTCCCCCAGATTCCATGTGGATGGAACACTCCGCTTTTTAGAGAGTGAGACACTGCATGGAAACTCCCAACCCATATCCGAGTATCCTAAGCACAGGTGACTTCCGGTCACCAGCGGTTCTACTTCACGGAGTGCGCGACCCCGCGCGATCGGCCGAGCGACAGGCGGCCCGATCAACTGCTGCAGGTAAGTCTGCCAGCGGACGCTCCACCCCTCCTGCCCCAGAGGTCTGCCGAAGATCTCGTCTCCCCTGGAAGTTGCGCCTCTCCAGCGGTAAGCCTGAAAACATACAAACAAAAACATGCAAACACCCCCCTCCCCTCCCCAAAGTCCAACTATTCACACTAGTGGCATGCGACAGTTCACTTTCTGTCCGGTCACTTCGCGGCGACGGCCGCTCGCTTCAGCACGTTGTCACATTCACACGGTGCGATCTTGTCTGCGCCGACCCCTGCGCTTTGGACTCAAATTGCCACAGGGGGACGACGGGCACACACTCACTAGCAGCAGTAGATGTGCTTTCTGAACCCCCCACGTAGCTCGCTCGTGTCCTTCACCTCTGTTCTAGCAGACGATTTCGTGCAGACGACTTTTGCGGGCTATTGATAGTTGTCATAGCAACCGCATTGTTGACTGTCCCGAGTCGCGAGGACGTTATATATTGCATCACTCTAGCATGATAACTAAGAAGGGTTGCATTGTGCGTTATGGTTTACATTTTGACTACTGTCCTGAACTCCAACATAAGAAATCGTTATGTATTATAAGTAACATTGAATCTATCAAGTAAAACTGGCTTATGTCAAGTATACATATTTGCAAAACTACAAATTAAGCTATAGTTGGGAATAATTCATGATCCAGGTGTTTTTTTTTAAAAATCAGATTCAGTCTTGATGAAGGTGGATGAGTAAGAAACATTAGCAAAGTTATCTTTGGTACATGCTGTCCCGAGTCGTGAGAACGTTATATGCAGCACTCTAGCAGACGATTTCGCAAGCAGACGACTTTTTACTATTGATAGTTGTCATAGCAAACACATTGATGACTGTCCAGACTCGTGCGGACGTTATATTTGGCTTTGATTTGGTTTGCTTTATTGTTTTGCTTTATTTTTCATAGGCTGAAGTCGAAAAA
>JAGTTF010001954.1:0-16143 GCA_019095985.1 Streblospio benedicti | reverse complement strand
ACTAAAGCTGCACTGATAAAGTGTTGTTGGTTATAGGTTTTATACAATAAAATAAATAATTTTCCTTCTAACAATAAGGATTGCTGGGCCTCTACTAAATTAGGGGAAATCTTTGCTTACTTTTTGTAGGTTAGCAACCAAGTCCTGCCAGTTTTTAGTTATATCCTGTTGTTTAACTAACTTTTTACTGTTGAGCTTAGAGGAAATGGCTTCATAATCAATAAGTGCTTGTTTGTAAAGATTTTGACCAATCACCGCCCTCTCATCATTCCACAACAAAGCCTTTATCTGCTGATAAGTAGCTACTTATCAAAAAGATCCCTAAAACCAGCAAACTTAGTAATAAAAAACTGCGCCGTTTGCTTATTTTAGTTTTTGCTGCAGTTTTGTTAAAATTTCGAGACACTCTACTGGGTTGTATTATTTATATCTAAGTTTTTTTATTAATTGTAAATCAATATTCAATTTATCTTCTTGTTCTGGTTCGGATAAGTCAGCGGACAGTTGAGCTTTGTAAGAGGCAACTGTTTTTTCATCCATTATATCTTTGTTATCTAAAGCTTAATTGCTCAAAAACAGCCCAAGCTTTTTTTAATAACATCATCGGGCAAGCCAGCCAATTTCGCAACTTGAACCCCCATAACTACGACTTATAGGGCCATTTTTTATCTTGTAGTTAAAAATTAAACTATCAAATTGCTCTTTAGCTTCTACATGACAATTATGAACCTCATTTAAAGCATAACAAATCTTGGTTAGCTCAAAATAATGCGTAGAAAAAAAAGTCAACGCCCTAATTTGTACCAGTTTTTCTATAATTGCCCATGCTAAACTTATACCATCATAGGTGCTTGTCCCTCTACCAAGTTCATCAATAATAACTAAACTGTTGCTGCTGGCTGTTTTTTTAAGATGTTAGCAGCTTCTTGCATTTCCAGCATAAATGTACTTTGACCTCTATAAATATTATCACTAGCTCCTACCCTAGTGAAAATCTTATCAAAAACTGTTAATTGCACACTTTGAGCTGGAACATAGCAACCTATCTGTGCCATATAAGCTATTAAAGCCACTTGCCTCATAAAGGTTGATTTACCCCCCATATTAGGGCCAGTAATAATCAAAACTTGCTTTTTTTGCTGCCAATCTAAATTACAATCATTAGTAATAAAAAGATTTATTAATAATCAGCTCTACTAATGGATGACGACCCCCACGAATAGCTAACTTAGCTGGTTGATTTTTTAAAAATATAGGGCGACAATAATTGCGCAACTCACTGACTATGGCCATACTAGCTATAACATCTAATTGAGATAACACTCTGGCTACAGATTTGATCCGGCTTACTTGATTAACTAAACTTTGTAGTAGCTGGCCATATATTTCTTCTTGGTAATTCTTGGATTTTCAAGTTGCCTTCAGCAATAAGCTGCTCAATTTCTTGTAGTTGCTGTGTGCTATAGCGAACAGTATTGGCTAAAGTTTGACGATGTATATAATAGCTAGGAACTTGTTGTTGATCTTTTTTGCTAATTTCTGAATAGTAGCCAAAATACGATTGTACCCAACTTTTAGCGTATTATTTTGAAGTGCGGCCCTTTCTTTTTTTTATTTGTAATAATTTATTTTTTACAACTAGATCCTGCCCACGTAATTCATCAAGTTTTTCATTATAACCTTCTTTAATAAAACTAAAATCCTTTGCTGTATCTGAATATTCTGACTCTATGGCTTGATTTAGTAAGGTTGTTATATCAGTTAGCAAATCAAAATCATGCCATAAATCCTTAAAGAAAGAGGCCTGTAACTGACGACCACAGCGATCTATTGGTGGCAAAAGCATTACAAGCAGTTTTTAAACGTGATAAGTTACTAGGACTCATATTAGGCAAGCTTAATCTTGCACAATAACGTTCTAAATCACCTATGGCTTTTAAATTTTTACGCAGCTCTACTAACAAGTTGTTTTTAGCTAACAACTCCGTACAAGCTGCTAGCCTTGCTTCGATTTGATCTTATAGAGCAAAAGGGTCGACGCATAATATCTTTAAGCGCACGAGCCCCTATGGGGGTGACTGTTTTGTTAAGTAAAGTATACAAGTCCATTTGAGCTTGATTATGCGTACTACTAAATATATCAAGATTATGTAATGTACTATCATCAAGATTCATCCTACCTTGTAAAGTGATAGGTTTAGGGGATTCTAAATAAGGCAAATCACTAAATTGTGATTTGTAAATATCGGATAATAGCACCTAGAGCACAAATACTTTGTTGATCTGTAAAGCTAGGCATTTTTGGTTTTAATTTATATTGCTTATCAACAATTTGACGGCAAATTTGGGGATCAAAAAAATCGTTGCTACAATACTCTAGGCTATATTTTTTTATGCTGTTGATAAATATTATCGATAGATCTTACTATTTCTGTAAGCCACCTTTTACTTGCATCATCTGTTGGTTGGGGTAACAGTATTTCTATGGGGCTATTTAAAGCCAAGCTATCTAAAAGGCCAACTTTATCTTTCAACCAATTATAAGTTTGGCCTAAAACCTCACCAGTAGTAATATCACAAAAAATAACTCCGATATCTTGGCTAACATAATCTGGCGCCAAAGATGCTATATAATGAAGTTGATCATTGGCAATAAGCTTTTCACTGTAAACAGTCCCAGGGGTAACAATCTGTACTACCTTGCGATCGATTAGCCCCTTATAATTCGCCTCTACTTTGATTTGGTCACATATAGCGACCTTATAACCAGCTTGTACTAACTTATATAGATAATTATCCAAAGCATGCACAGGCACACCACACATAGGCAAAGAGTTTTTCTTATCACGAGAGCGCGATGTTAACTGAATTTGTAATATTTCAGCACTAGTAACCGCATCTTGCCCAAAGATTTCATAAAAATCTCCTAACCTAAAAAGCAAAATTTTATCTGATGCTTCTTTTTTATGCTTTGATATTGCTGCATTACTGGAGTTTGCATGCCAGCATAATCGAAATTTAAGCTAGATTGATTGATTATTTTTTTCTTCATGGCGGGTAATAAAATAAGTTTTCACTGCGTTCATAAACATGCCAATAGCATGTTCTATTAAACCCCAGCAACGCAGATTTGATATGCAATTTTAATAATTTATTTAGCAGTTAAAAATTAGTCTTTAAATTTTGGCACAAATCTTCCTTAGAAAGTTAGCCAAGTCTAAATAATAACAACCATCTACATTTTTATACCATTTATAATAAACCATTTTAACTAAAATATTTTGATGAGCAATCCGCAAACAAGCTTAAATAAACAAAAAAATAAATATAAAATAATATTGGAGCCTAGCAGCATTTTTGTTTTATCTAGTTTATTCTTATTGTCTGCAGCTTTAGTTTTTTACTTGGGAATTTCTTTTTTGGAAGGCTGAAAGAATAATTTCTAGCAACTCTTTACTAACTGATCTAACTGCTAAAGCACAAAAAGCTGCTCAAGAGTTATCTTTATTAAAAATAAATAATAGCAATAAAACAGTTGATGATTACCAAAACAAAATTGCTGCTATGAATAAAGGGGTTTAGAAATACCAGATAGCCTAACTGATAAAAAGAATAATAGTCAAAAAACAAGCTAATAATGGATCTAAAGCAACTGCTGTAAAAGAAGATAATAAATTTACCATTCAAGTTGCTGTGATGACAAATGGAGAGTCTGCTAGCAGATTATTAAAAAATTACGTGAAGATAACCTTGATGCGTATATAATAGCCTTACCTGATGACCAAAGGCAGCTTTTATACCGCGTACGTGTTGGCAGTGGTCTAAATAAAGAACAACTCAATGAACAATTAAAACAATTAACTTCTCGCTTTGCGGGTTTAGCTGTGCCTTCTGTTCATGAATACGGAGTTCTAGACTAGCATTTATCAGCCACAAAAATGAAGTAAATAAATAATAATAAAATATGTTATAATAACAGCTAAAATTTTAAGCTAATAATAAAGTAATGAAAATGGATCAAACACCAAATAAGAAAAATATAGAAGACTTTTCTGACATAGAAAATCTAGCAGATGATGACCTGCTTAGCACTTTCCAACAAGATCAAGACCAACAACCACCCAATATTATCAGTCTTTCTGATAAAGACTTGTTGCAAGAGCTGCAAGACACACAAATAAACTCTAGCTATGATTTTATGGATGAACTAGCTGATAATGCAAATATTGATCAAACAGATGAACTGCAAGAAACCATCAGCCAAGAAGATGAGCTGCAGGCTGCTAATTTTTATGAAGCAGACAACCAATCAAATACATATGATGATGAGCAAATATTATCTAATAGCCCTGATCCTGACTTAGAGGAAAATGTACCATTAGATGATATAAGTGATTTGCAAGAGCTAGAAGGAGATAACATAGGACCATTAGGACCGACAGTGGTGAAAGAATATGCCTTTGATGATGATAGTAATTATGACCAGCAAAAATATAAACATCAGCCCTCTGCTAACAGATTGCTACAAATGATGCTCCAAAGGAATGCTGGATCAAAAATAGAGCTAGAAATCAATGATCTTGAACAATACTTAGATCAACCATTCGAATCTGGCACCCATCTGAGCATTAACATGCCAAACAGCCTTTATGCAATGTTAAAAAATTGGACCACACAGTGTAGCCAAGGTTTTAATACATAATTTAAAGCCCAAAAAATGCAAATAGAGGTTTTAGAGATATTAATTTAGAGCTATTGATATGACCAGCGGCTTAATCCTGTGCCCCACAAATTTTTTGACGTATTCTGTTTTTAGGGTTTTTGACAATGCTAATAGGTTCATCTACTTGCTCAACTGTGCCAGTATGCAAAATAGCTACTTTTGACCTAAAGAAAACGCCTCATCAAGATCATGGGTGATAAAAATAATGGTTTTTTTTTTAAGTTCTGTTTGCCATTCTTTAAGCAGTTGCTGCATTTGCTTTCTAATGATCGGATCTAAGGCTGAAAATGGTTCATCCATCAAAATTATATCAGTATCAACTGCAAATGCTCTGGCTAGACCTACCCTTTGTTTCATTCCTCCAGATAGTTCATCAGGATATTTATGGCGATAGTCAAACAAGCCAACTTTTTTAAGCCATGGTTCGACCATTTTGTTAAGGCCTCTCTTTTTTTGTTTATGTTGTATCAACAAACCATAAGCAACATTTTGCTGCACTGTCCAATGTGGTAACAAGCCAAAGTGCTGAAAAACCATACTTATTTTAGATTGACGAAACCTAGCTAATTCTTTGACCGGCAAATCTAATACATTTTTTACCCTGGATATATATGGCCCCAGAGGTAGGATCAATTAAACGATTAATATTGCGGATTAAAGTAGATTTACCGCATCCAGACAACCCAATAACTGAAAAAATATCACCTGCTTCTATCACTAAATTTATATCTTTGAGAGCCAGCACACAACCTGTCTGCTCTAAAACTTGCTGTTTACTAGCTCCTTTTGACCATATCCAAAGCTTTAGCAGCATGTTTGCCAAAAAATTTTATACAAACTTTTAATAACTATTTCCTCTGACATTTAGCTAAATTGCATCCTCAACTAAGTTTTGTTTACCTCATATTTTTAGTGCGTCTAGATTGACCATACACACTTGACTAATACGATCCACCAAAAAGGCTATAATTACTATACTAACACCTGACTTAAAACCTCTGCCAAAATCTAAATTGGTTATCCCATACAATACATCCTCCCCTAAGCCGCGAGCCCCAATCATCGAAGCCACCACAACCATTGCTAAAGCCATCATAGTCGTCTGATTAATGCCTGTCATAATGCTAGGTCTAGCTAAGGGCAAATAAATCCAACTAACATCTGCCAAGAAGAAGCGCCAAATGATGTAGCGGCCTCTTTAGCTGCTTGGCTAACTTGCAATATACCTAACTCAGTTAAACGCACTAAGGGAGGAAAGCATAAATGACTGTTGCTATTACTGCCGGCACCTTTGCCAATAGAAAAAAGCATCACTGCCGGCAACATATAAACAAACATAGGGAAGGTTTGCATAGCATCTAATACTGGCGATATTACCTTAGAAGAACTCGGCTTTTAGCCAATATTATTCCTAAAGGCAATCCTAACATAATCACTATTAAAATTGAAACAGCCATGATGGTTATAGTTTGAATTGCCTGCAACCATAGCCCCAAACAAACCAATAACATATAGTAGGAACATATATAGTATAGTGGTGGATACTTTTTGCAACCAAACCACGCAACATGCCCACTGCTAAAATAATGACTAGCGGATTTAACCACATCAAAAATTTTTTAAAGGTAGCAGCAAAGTAGGTTAACAAAAAACCTGACACTTGCCGCAAGCTATCTCCATAATCAACCACTAAACCATTTATCCACTGGTTCAGCTCATAAAAAATCAATCTGCCAAAATATACCATCCATAATACAAAGTGCATATAAAGCACTATCTTTAGATTATAGTGATGCTTCTATTTTTTAGATGCGTCTGCAGGCACCCATGATTTCCATATGTCAGATTTTTTCTTTGAGGAAGTTCACCACAGCTTGCTCTACTGATACTTTTTTATCACCAATGCCAGCCAATAATTGATTTAAAGTCTTATATGGCATTTGTAATGTGGATAAAAATTTACTATTACTGAGCCTGATTATAAAACTCAGTAGAAACAGTATTGACCAGTTTAGTCACAGGATAAGCCGAAGGACAGGTATCATCAGTAGTGGTATTAAATAAAGTGGCAAAAACACTTATCATTATAGGCTGGTTCTCCTAACTGATAAAAAGTCGAACTTTGCCTAAAAATACTTGATGGAGACCAATAATAAAATACAATTGGCTTACCACGAAGTCACTGCTGATGTTATCTCTGCATCAAGGCCCCACCTGTACTGGTCTAAAAATTAGTAAAGTGCTCATTTAACTTAAAAAGCTTTAAGACGTTGAGTATTAGTTTTTTCACACTCCCAACCAGTAGGGCAATTTAAAACGACCTTTATCAGGGGATTCAGGATCAGTAAATAAATCTTTATATTTTTAGGTAAATCACTAATTGATTTTAAATCTGGTGCCAAAGCTTTAATGCCTCTTTTCAGCATCACCATTAACTAGATAATCAGGCACAAACCAGGCTTCTAATGTTCCTCCCTTTAAAATATCCCCATCATCTTCGCTTTGCCTGTTCTTCCTTCCATAACTATAGCATTTTGGCCAGACCACTGCCCATTAATATATGCAAATCACCGCTAATTAAGGCTGATTCGGTAACATTTTAGAGCCTGTTATAACAGAAACCTCGCAATCGTAACCTTCAGATATCATATAGCGGCTAATTCAGTATAAAAAGCCGCAGAATCCCAGGTAGTTCCTATTTTAACAACAGCTTTACCTTCAGAGCACCATTTAGCTATTAGAGTATTAGCTGTTAATATCATAACCACTAACGCGGTAAAAAAATTTTACTATATTATTCATAGTTATTCTCCTTATTGAAATATAAATGCTGGCTTTGTAATATTAAATAATCCCTATATAAACCAACATTTAATTGGGGATAAAATAATTGTTGTAAATTTATTTTTTGCTAGTTTATTTTGATCATAAAATACAATTGGTTAGTGGGGCTTAGCATGCTAAAACTAACCATATTATTTAGTGTATTTTTGTTTAGTAAGAAGTTTTACAGCTTAGAAAAATTTATTAATTTAATTAAATAAAATAAAATATATTACGCCTAATTAGTTTGGTGAGTAACAAGTTGCCCCTAAAAAAACCTCCTATAAAAAAAAACACAAGCACAGGGACATGTTCTTATACAAGAACTCATCATAAATTATTATTTTATTATTATTTATTTTTATTATTTTTTGTTGCTAAGGCATTAGTAAAATAAATCTTAAAAACACCTATATATATAGGGGAAAAAATTATAAGCTCCCAGACAAGAAACCCGACCAAGGCCAATCAAATAAGGCTCAACTGAGCTAACGGTTTATACGCTAACACTGTATGACAAGAAGAATAACAACATTAGCTATAAAAAATAAAACTTGTAAATTTTTTGTATGTTTTAATGACGCTAAATGCAAGCTGTTAAATGATTAACGCTTAGAATACTGGAATCTTGCCCTAGCACCTTTTTGGCCATATTTTTGCGCTCAACTTCACGTGGATCACGAGTTAGCACCTTTGGCCTTCAAAATAGGCCTTTAAATCAGCATCAACTTTTAATAAGGCCCTAGCAATGCCTAACTTTACAGCATCAGCCTGACCACTAGAACCACCACCATTGACAAAACATTTAACATCAAGCAGCTGGATCTTTATTGGTTGGTTTAAGAGGTTCTAAAATATTTCTAATATATAATTCACGCTTGAAAACCCCTAACATCCCTGTTGTTTACTAAAATCTTGCCTTTCCTTCTTTCAGGTAAACGCGTGCTACTGATGTTTTACGTCTACCAGTTCCATAATAAGACTGTTCCATTAAAAAATCCTAAGTAATTAATATATTAAAATCCGCTAATCAAAAAATTTAACTATTGTAACGAGTTATATGCTCAATAGACATTGGCTGCAGCTTGTTTGATGAGGATGCTCTGCTAAGGATAAATTTTTAATTTATTTAAAGACTGCCTATTAAGGAGCATTGCGTGGCATCATCTGTTTTTTACTGCTAAATACAGCACTTCAGTAGGTTTACAGCCATTTTTGCCTTAGCCGATTCTTGTTTGATCCCACCAATGTAACCAGTATGGTAGTAATATTGTTTATCTTCTAACTTATTACCACTCAACTTGATTTTACTGGCATTGATAACAACCACATAATCACCACAGTCAACATGAGGAGAAAAATAAGGGCGATGCTTCGCCACGCAAAAATAGCAGCTATTTTGGATGCTAAACGACCCAAGGTTTGTTGATCTGCATCAATTAGCAACCATCGGCGAACATATTTTTACCTGTTTTAAAAATCCTCTTTTAGTAGCAATAGTATGCATTTGTAATAAAGTCAGTATAAAGTTAAATTGGACAAATTTAAATAAAAAAGACCTAATCTGTCAAGTGCAAAATAATCATAACGATAATAATATTCAAAAATTTAATCCGCTATTAATAGAAAGCAGTGCCTATTCTGGCCCCTTTTAGATGTCTTATTACAGCTTATTCGTGCTCATAAACAAGACATCACCACTATAAAGCTAAGCCTCCATCTGTCAAGACTATTTAGACTATTTACAGTATCGACAAGATCAAGATTTGACAGTTGATTGTGAATTTATAGAAGTTGCTTCCACCTTAATTTTAATAAAATCTAAAGAACTGCTACCCAATATGCCTGAAGACATACAAGAAGGAGAGCTATCTGCAGAAGATGAATTAAAAGATAGGCTGATAGCTTATAGCAATATCCAAAAACTAGCTGGAATGCTTAAATCGCAAAATATACTAAACCGTGATTTATTTAGTCGAAATATCCCAGAAAATGATAAGAGCCTAAAAGATGATATATCTATTATCGATTTTTTAAGTGCCTACCAAAAATAATAAAAGAAAAAGCTATGATACACCTTACACTTTTTTCACAACGACCTTGGGAGGTAGAACAAACAATAGAAAGGCTAAAACAGTTGTTGTTAGAAAAAATATTTTCAGCCTACAAGACTTATCAGACAACCAAGATAGGCACGAGCTGATTACCAATTTGATGGCTGTTTTAGAGCTAGCCCGCACACATTTTTTATCTATGCATCAAAGGGAAAACTTTGCACAAATAAAGTGCTATAATACAAAAAAACCTTTTTCCTCTATCAGCAATGAATAGGCCTGGCTTTTTAGCATCTTGTTAAGTACTTTATTTAATTATTTGCTATTTTCAGATTTAGATATTAAATCTTTGCGCAATACAGCTAACTTTGATGCTTGCTTATAGTAAAATAAGCTCCCCAAAAAAGGAATCAAGGCAAAATAGCTATGACTAGCTGGTGATTAAACTTTTCTGCAAAATAGCCCATGATCAACGCCCCTAAAGGCATCATCCCTGATGGCTCATCAAATAAACAGACATCAACCGTCCGCGCAAATTGTCAGTAACGACCGTTTGCAACAGACTATTTAAAGAGATTAAAGCGTTAATCATAGCAAATCCAGCTATTACTAAAAGCAAAACAGATAGCTCAATGTATACTGAAAAGGAAAAGCAGATAACAGCTAAACTAAACAATAATACAAAAAAGGCAATACGATGCTCAGCATGCCCCAATTTGCTGCGCAATACCAAAGTTACAGCCGCTAAAAATGTGCCTACCCCTTAAACCTCCATTTAACCACCCAAGGCTGCTAACACCAGACATAAATACTTTTTGACTATAAACTGGCAAAAAAAGTCTGAAAAGGCAGTATAAAAACCCATGCTGGATACTAAAAATTAAAGGCAAATAAACAGGGGGATTAAAGACAATAAATTGGTACAATCCATTCATAGTGGTTTTTGGGGGTTGCTATCAGAGCTGTTAGCAGTAGTTTTCATTAGCATCAAAATCACTGATAAAGGCACAAAGCTAATAGCATTAAGCAAAAACACCAAGCCTCACCTTGCCAATAAATAATAGTCGCCGCCAAAACGGGGCCAGTAGTACGTGCTAAATTAAAAATTAATGAATTTAAAGCAATAGCATTCATCAAATCTTTTTCGCCCTACCATCTCCACTACAAAAGCCTGCCTAGTAGGAAACTCTATAACTTGAATCCCCCCATTATAGCTAATACTATCAGATAGGGACAGCCGTGCTAACATCAAAAAAGCCATGCCCGCCATCAGGGCCGAAAAACAGCCCCTAAACCCTGTGTGACCGCAAAAACTACCCTCTTAGACCATTTATCCGCAATAATCTCCACCTAAAGTGCCAAATAGTAAAACTGATATTTGAGCACTAAAAGTCGTAAATCCTAACAAAAAGCAGAGTCTGTTAGTCGATAAATCAACCAACCAGCAGCCACCATTTGCAGCCAGTTGCCAGTTAAAGAAAATATTTGACTAAAAAAAATAATCGGTAAGTTACGGTGCTTAAAAGAGACTAAAAAGCCAGCTTGGCTAAGCTTAGAAAAAAGATACCAATTTAAAAATGATGATTAAAGTTATAAAATTTTTTTTTTTGTAAAGAACATCTAAATACAAATTATAAAAAATCATAGGCATGCACTTCCAAATAAACATTTCAGGTGGAAATATTTATAATAATATAGTATCAATCAAACAAATGCTTGTAGTAATTACATTAAAGCTAAAAAATTTTTTACAGCGCATCCTATGATTATAGCCAGATAAACAGCCCTTTAGCTATTGAGATGCTAGTAATATAAACAACCTACGTAAACTATAATAAATGATAGTGCTAAAAAATAACTAAAATCATTGGGTATATTTTGGCTGCAGTCTTAGGCTTATTATTAATAGCCCTTGTTTTTATACATACATTTTTTAAACTCTCCTAAGCTATTCAACCAGTCCTTATCTTGGCTGCTCCTTATAGTGGGCTATATGCCAATACCCAAGACATTGATTTTTGGTTATGGCCTGTAAAACTAAAGTTAACCAACTTTCGTGTTTTTACTGATCAAAACAAGACTGAAGTGGCTATCAGTATCGATAAAGTAGGATTTTGCAGGGCACTACACAATATTTGATGAGCCACAGGGCAATAGTCAGCAAGTTGATTGTTGATAATCTAGATATCAACCTAAAAGCAATCTGCGGCAGGCTTATTTAATTGGCAGCTGCTAAACAAACTGCAAAATCCTGAAAACAGTGCTTCTAGAAGCAGCACCTCACAAAACACAGCAGCAAGCGTTCAGGCCGATGATACTTATCCCCTATTAGCCCAAAAAGTGGCCACATCCAGAATTTAAGTTACTAATTAATGATCTACAAATAAATAATGCTAATTTTAGTATCAATTTAGCGCCAAATGCTATTTTAGCTAATATCAGCAATTTTAATATCCAAACTAAAACTGGAATTCTCACGCCCCCAGCACTATCAATATTGAAGGGGATTTTAAGCTGCAGCAAGGTTTAAATACAGAACCTGCAAAAATTAGCGAGAGCCCTTATTAAGCGTTGATAGCCATTATGCTGTTGAACTGAAAAAGTTATTTTAATGAGCAAGAAAACCTAATTGAACTTAACACTTTTTAAACAGCAACTTAAAAAAATAAAAATAGCAAAATACATTAACCCCATTAGATATTGTTATTGATAACTATAAGGTTAATACACAAATCTTAGCTGAACTTGATAAAAAAATATTAAGATGGCCTGATATTAACTTTAGTTGGCAAGATAACAGCCTGTAGCTGAAAGGGCTTTTAAATGCTAATAAACCACAACAGCTCGTTGTTTCTGCTATCAGCATAAAAAGCTAAAAGATTTAGGTCAAGTTAGCGGTCTATTGGGCCATAATCTACAAAAAAAAAGTACCTGCTACGATTAATGCCAACTTTACCTTTGATCAGAAAAATACCGGTTTTTATATTGATGGGTTATCCATAGATATTGCTGGCAGCAAGTATCAGGTCGATGCTTTTTGACCAATCTAAAACCAGACAAAAAGCCTCTTTTTAAACTGCAGGTAACTGGGCAAGATCCTAACCCTCAACAAAAACTAAATATCTTTAGTATAACCAATGTCAATATCAACAAGCCTTTTTAAGCATTGACATTCAGGCTGGTGGTAGCTGGGAAAAAGTTTGCTGCCGATATTCAGCAAATAGCTATAGGTCAAACAAAAATAAGTTTGAGTACTAAGAATGAAGCTGGCAATCAAAAATTTAAAAGCCAGATAAAATTTAATCTAAGTAGCGAAAGTATTAACGAATTACTGCTATTAGCTAAAGCCCCCTGTATTACAAAAAAGATCAAAGCATCAACTTAGAATCTAACAACTAATTTTGAGTTTATTAATGATCAATTCAACATCTATGATTTCAGTTTAGTTGCTGGAACATTTAATATACAAGCTCAAGGCTCAGCTTATTTAGGGGCTAAGCCTAATATCACCCTAACGGCAAAGGCCATATATTAATAGCCAGCCCTTAGGGCAGGTCAAAATTAGTGGTGATTTAAAAAATTATCTTGGCAGGCAAAGTATAACAATCCGCTACAAAATTCTGCTTTTAGATTTTAGTGCCGTTGGAATGGCCAGTGATATTAATACTAAGCAGCTGAGATATCAGGCCGAACTCCAGCTAAAAAGCACTGCTATCAGCACCACCTTGGCTAATTTGCCACTGTCAATACAAGCCTTGCCCTTTAAACTGCCAAACAGCCTAGATGCTGAGCTGCAAATTATGGGAGGCAAGGAATTTTTAAAATTAAACCCCAGCAAAATTGTCATTGATAACAAAAAGCACTATAGAAATGGAGGCTAACGTTGATAACTTTCAGTCTCCTAAAAATTAGAGCACAATTATTAATTGCAGATATCAATTTAGAAGAATACCAAAAAAGCCAGCCCGACCAACCAATTTCTGGCCAACTATCCCCAAACACAAAAAACCAACCTCCGATCAGACAGAAGCTGAGCCCGCCACTCCAATAGATATTGATCAATGGTTGCAAAAACAGATTTTAAGCGCAGAAACTATAGTAGCAATAAATAAAATTGATGCCCAAGCCAAGATAACCTTAAGAAATATCAGCTATAAACAATGGTTGCTGCAGCAAGCTACAACAGATTTTTTCTATCGGCAGCAAGCTACAACAGCTACAAATCAAAGCATTGCTGCAAGATAACTGGCAACAATACCTACTTGCTTTTTAAACCAATCTTTCAGTTTAGACATGCAAAACAAACTAGATTGGTCTTTAGGGAGTTAAGCAATCTGGACCTCTTGACAGATATATTCAATGCTAATACTAATGACAATGTTAGTAAAGATTTAGATAACAAGCAAATTTTGTTAGTTGCCAGTTGGGTATAGCTTAGGAAGAATATAGCTGACCAAATTAAAACCACAGTTTTTAATTTAGATCTGATATTGACAGGCTTCAACCACCACCAAACAGCGATTCTAATCTTGACTGCTAAAACCGCTCTAAGCATTCAAAAAGGGAAATTTAATTTGCAGCTACCTAAATTACACTTGCTACAAGATAACAGCCAACTTACTTTGCAAAACCTACAGCTAAGCTCAGACATTAGTCGCAATTTACATAAAAAATTCAATATTGATAAATTCAGCTTAGAGACTTTAAATTTAGTTATCACCAAAGTAGAAGCTGATAAAACTGAGGACAATAATAAACTTTTTTTTTAAACAGCAGCACAATTCCCAATGCGGATGATATCAAAAAAATACTGCAAAAATTTATCTACCTAGCTTTGAATTACAAAAAATTCCTGATTTTCAGGCAAACGTTTTAGAACTAAATGAAGGTATTAACATTAACATAAAGTCTGTACCTCAAAAATACTATTCAAACAATTACTGTAAAACCTTTTAGAATATCTAACTTAAATTTAGATGCACCCATCACCAGCGAAATTAACTTGACTGCTAGCCAGCTTCCACTAGAACCAAATAAAAGTAAAGCCAACAAATCAAGAAACAGAGAACACCACCCCCAATAATGATATAGCTGGCAGTTACAAATTACTAATGTAACTAAGCTAAAAGTAGATCGTCAGCAAAACCAGCTAGATCTTGATAACCAGCTATACTTAGATTGGGAAAATATTGCGCCTACGGATTCTAGACTATCCTGCTAAGCTTAGTTTTAGAGTCAACAGCTTAGCAAATTGGCAAACTAGCCCAGCTAAATTAACATCACAGATAACAATTGAAGATAATGATTGGCTATATCTAAAGCTACAAACGTTAGCAACTAGCCCCTAACCAACAAAATGGATGCTAAGGGCCTCATTCACAGTCACCGATGCTAATAACTTCATCAAACTGCTCAGCCACAAACCACCAAGACTGCGGTAGCTATCAATATAGATAGTGATTTTAGCTGGCAGGCAGACAACCTGCAAATCAAAGGGCAGGTCATCACAAATGATCAGTCACCTATAACATGGGAAGCTTCATTAGCAGCTAAAGAAACTGTGCAGGCAAATCTGAACATATTTTGCAGAAACTTTATCCCCCAGCGATTGATAATATTTTAGGTGCTTATAACATTGACAATATACAAGTGGAGGGCCTTAGTCCTTAAGCATAAATTTATTTTGCCGAACACAATCTGAATAGCACCGCAAACTTAGCTGTAAATATAGGCGAAAATGGAGTTATCACTGGCTGGTTTGTTAGATTATCCACAAGATAAATATGATCTTAAAATCAATGCTAACAAAATTAATTTGGATAAACTGCTGATAGTTAAAGATGACCTAATAAAAAAATCAAGATACTACAGTTGATAGCAGTACCGACAATACAGCCGATGAGGAAAAAGATGATGACCAAACAGCAATGCTGCAATTAAAAAGATCTATAGTTACATCAACGACCAGCAACTATATCCATATTTTAAAATACCTGCATATCAGGCAGCAGCTACACTAATATAGATGATTTAACCTGGCATAAACAAAATATTGCTAATATATTTACTAAGGTTTCAATAGATAAAAAACGCTTCCAAATTAATAAATTAGCAATACAACAAAATCAGGAGTAGAAAAATAAGCATTGCCGCAGTATTGATGCCAGCACGCCAATAATTTTTGCTGGCAATAAATTAGAAATCAAAAACTAGATGTAGGTCATTTAAGTCTATTCCTTAACTGGACAACCTTTAGCAGCTGGTAATATCGATATTAACATGCACAGCGATACTATGGGCCATAGCTCTAAAGAATTGATCAAAAAATTTAAGAAGTGCCCTGAACATCAGGAGCCCCTTAATAAAAGTAAACAATGGCTTAATAGATAAATATTCATGCTTGGCGACTAGTGCTTTGCGTAGCAGTTATTTTACTACTGATACTTCAAAGGGTAGCCGCTTAGAAAACATAAATTTAAGCAATAAAATTAAAGATGGGGTTTTATATCTTGATTCTAACTGGGAAACCCCAAAAAACCTCTG
>JAGTTF010001937.1:6210-20948 GCA_019095985.1 Streblospio benedicti | reverse complement strand
GGTTAACTATTCTAAATAATAAAGGATGAAAAAAAAACTTTTTTTACTACGTGTTTCAAGTCAACAGACTCCTCAAATACAAATGTTGATGTTATACACTACCATGACAGTACTATATGCAACACGATATATAAAATATTAAGAACTATTCAGAAATATGACAACATCATTAATGCAAAGTATTACTTTTTAATTAAATACAACAATACCAAAACTTCTAACATTTTCCTCATAAAGGATTATCAATTATGCATTAATAGATTACATCACAATAAAACACACTAATAGGTTACACATTATTGTGATATAATGTTTCTGATTTTATTGTGATATAATGATAATATAGATGCTGAGAAAACACTACAAAATTTCATGTGGCGGGTTGTGCAACAACTTGCCATCTATATTCATGGTTCCGATGACTCCGCCCCTTTCTGTCGATTTGTTTACACTACGGCGTTGGTCTCACAAACACCGCCTTGTCACATTAGAAAGCATTGAAATATGGGACATTTAGACGTCTAGACGTGATTTCTTCTCTCTTGGAGTGCGTTGCTGCTGCCTCTTTTTACTGTCGGTTGCATTATGACCTGAGCTGTCAGAGATTACGTTGTGTTTGAAGATGATGAGACTATCTATGTGTTCATGCAGGTGTTTGGAAAATGGCAACAAAAATATCAACATGAATTCAAAGAGTTATGGAAATTGATGGCAAAATAAATAAATAAATGGAATTTAATCCCCAAAGAATGGTATCAAACAATGTGATCTTTTTGTGTGTTTTTGTTTTTTGTTTTTGTTGTTATTGTTTATGAAACCTTGCATATTTAAAAAAAAATACTTTATTCAACCAATTATATACAACTTCAGCCAACACAGGCCGTCATAAACACAAATAGCTAAAGTACAAAATACAAATTATATGTGCAATTCTTAATTGAATAAGCATTATCTGACTAATCACACTCTAAACGTGATAGAAATGCAAGGATCATAAAGTTGACTCTTACATCAGTTCGATAGCATCGGTCAACATCGCTGTTACCGTATCATGGTATGCACCGTCACTTCTAAACAAGGCTTCCAAAAAAGCTGGATCACTAAAGAATCCAAACACATTGTCAATTCGTGCATGAGATTTGTGTGTGAGGTGAGTTCCCACAAGTTCATGTAGAATTTGACAACATTCATTTAGAGACGTAGCGAGGTTTTTGTAGAATGTAGAATCTGTACCATTGAAACTGATAATTTTCTCCACCATTGTACGAAATTTCTTTATTAGTGACGCTGCTAGTGACAGTTCATCTGTTGAAAACTGATCATTGGTATAAAGAATCCAAATTTTCATTACGACTTTTATCATATTCTTTATAACCTTTTTGGCAGTCTTTCCGTCAGAATAGTCTTTGCATATTTTGTGCAAGTTGTCTAAAATCCTGCCTGACGTATCATCAATAAATACTTTGGCCATTTTTTTGGAAGCCATTTCGCCGAGAATCTTTTTCTGGACGCGTATCCCAATAGATTTTGAGTCAAAGCGTCCATCTGCCATTTTGAATGTTGTATTTTAAATTATTTGTTGCTTACATATACAATTTTCAGCACATCCGTTCGTGGTACGTTTACCGTTTGAATTTATTTGTAACGTTATGCGTATAACGTAGACCAGCCATACGTAAAACGTAGCGTTATCAGCCGTACTTAGATATTCAACAAAGGGTATTCGCTAAAATTGTTGGATTGAATCGTATCAAACTTAAGTTAATTGACCAGTTAGAGTTTTAATTGTTGCACCAATAGTTAGTCAAAGTTTTCACGCTTTCAAAAAACGAGTTTGAGAAAATGGCAAATAAAGGTAAGTATTGATATGAACTCTCTTGTGCAAAGTCCACGTTATTACAATGGGTTTACATTTTCCCCCATGGATGTGGCTCGGCTATGAAATAAAAATTTAAATGGAATTTATTTCATTGGTGAGGCTGGAGATTTTCAAACTGATTTTGAGAGTTGCATCATCAATTTATTTACATTAATTTCTTTCACACTGCGAATCGTGCATACATGAAGTTTGATATGGTAGATTCGTGTATAACTGAACATGGCATAATGTTGGAATAATAATCAGACTAGCAAATACAGTCATATCTTAATAATAACAACACACTTAAACTTACGAAAAACCATTGACAGTTGACATCTACAAAATGATGGACTCTGCATGACAGGCTGTCAATCATCTCGTCCGCAACAGCAGTTGACGAAACTCTCAATGTTTTGTTTTTTGTTTGTGTGTGTGTGTGTGTGTGTGTGTGTGTGTGTGTGTGACAGGTGTACAACGTAATTAATAATGTGTGTGTGTGGGTGTGTGTGGGTTTAAATGTTGTGTAAGTTTAAATGCAAAACTGTGGTTATTAAGAAATGAGTGTATAATACATTTTACCAACACGATGAACACGATTAACAGCGATATAACCAGACAAGTACCATGTTGCAGTGCGCCGCGAGCCGTCCCTGCGCCGCCTCGTGCTGTCGTGCTTCCAGGGACACCGCGGCGCGTGGGACGCTCCAGCCGGGGGATACATGCGGGCGACACCCCCACAGGTACACAGGGGAGCTTGGGGCATGATTGTATATTGAAGAAATATGTCATGGTTTGGAGGTCACCATGTATGAATGCATGCCCGAATGTGGTGAATATTGCCCGAACTTGCGACAAACCATGACATGCCTTCCAAATTATGCCCGGCTTTGATTTTGGCTCTAAGCCAACCAGAATGCAGGATAGAGTCACGTGTCACAGATAGTGTTATAATATTATATACAGTGTAACCTTTAACTAAGACCCACTTCATATTGAGATACCTCTATAATGAGACCACTTTCCCCAAACGTTTACAAGATATTTTAATGAGCCTATGTATTGAGACCACCTGTTTGAATATTATATACTTGTAAATTCACAGCCTCCTACTATACTAGGGTGGAGGCTGTACATTTACAGAGGAGATCTCTTGAGACCTACATGTAATTGCATATACAGTAGAACCTACCATTAAGACCTATATGTATTTCCCAGTGCTTGTGGATATATATTTTTTATACTTCTGTCTCTCTCTCTCTCTCTCACTTAAGTTTTTTTAGAAGATATTTTCTACCAAGATAGATATAGCTGAAGACCAAAGGTTTTTACCCTAAGCTTCCATGTTTATATTCAAGTGGCCCTTTGGGACTCAACCCTGTGATTGTGGACCAAAATGATACAAAAACAGCTCGCTGCTTGGGATGGTCATTCTGGTCTCACAACCTTGAGTCATGCCTGCCTTGGCCACTTGATATAGTCAAATGGAAGTTAGGGTTGTAAAAACCAGTCTTCAGCTATTGTATGATAGAAATATGGTTTTAAAAAAAGCTGAAAGAAGACTTGAGAGAGAGAGAGAGAGAGAGAGAGAAGAAGTCCAATAAGACCACTTCTATAATAAGACACCGTTTCCCGAACTTTCATGAGCTATTTAAATGAACCTCAACACTGTCCCAAAGATGGTCCTAATAGAGAGTTCTATTGTATAGTCCAAACTGGCGGTTTTTGAAGTGACTTTGTGTCCATCAAACCGGTGGTCTCTGTACGGAACATTAACAGAGGAGATCCCTGGAGACCTAATTGCATTGCAGTAGAACCTCTCTATTGAGACCACCTTGTTGAACATTATATACTTGTCTGTTTATAAGTCATGATTCCCCCATAGCAATATTTATTTGACCCAATTGTATCATCCACTTACTGGTTTTTGTAGCTGTACACAACACGTCCTGTTCTAGCCGTCCATGTGCAATTAAAATTTAAAAATAAAGGCTTACAAAATTACCAAATATCTTTGCAATCATCATCAGCATGAGTACCCAAAATGTGGTCCTAATAGCGAGGTTCTACTGTATGGAGTTGTGTGTATCCGATTCTTATTATGATACGGTGATAAAGGTGGTGTCTTTATGGAGGCTCTGTATTGATACAATAGAACCTACAGTTAAGACCACCTCTATATTGAGACCACCTCTATAATAAGGCCCTTTTCATGGTCCAAAACCTTCATAAGCTATTCAAATACGGACCATTTCTATATTGAGACCATCCAAAGGTGGCCCTGATAGAGAGGTTTTACTGTGTATGAGATTCTTGAGGCCTAACTGCATGTATTGTAAACAAGTGATGACAATGCAGAATAACAGTACAGCGTAGGAGAACATTATGATCCAAATTATATAACTTGTGCATTCCACAGGCTGGGTCTGAGGTGATCCTGAACCCCAGGATTCTGTGCGCCGTGTCGCTCCCACAGACCTCCCTGTCCGACCCCACAGCAGACCGCCGCAGGCACAGCAAGCACCAACAGCAGGGTACGTTTAGGGAGGGGGGGGGGCAGGGGGATTGCAGGACAAGTGGGAAGGTGGGGTGGTAGGGGGTGGATGGGAGAGTAGCTGGGATACAGGAGGGTAGTTGGGGGAACACAGAACAAGAGGGTAGTTGGATGCATGATAGAAGTGCTTGTGGGGGTGTACATGACAATGGTTGGGCACGCATGATAGAAGGGTAGATGGAGTGATATAATCTGCAAACATACGTAGGTGGTGGAATACATTATACACGGGTAGATGCCTGCCAGAATGGTAGGTGGGGGTATGTAATCAGCAATTGAAAACAAGGGTTTAAGAAAACATGTCCCTGTTCATTGCAACTAAGCATTCATGCAGTCAAATGGAAGCCTATGAGTTGGGTAAATCCTATCTTCATTAGTGTTTATTATGGTAGAAATATGCTTGATAGTAACACATGCAGGAGAGTAAAATTGACATATAAATAAGAAAGAAAACACAACAAACAGTTTTTTTTTCAAATCATATTTGTCCATACATGGTGCATCCTGAAAAAAACTTACCATGTAAATGCGATTGGGACTTGTATTTGAAATGACCGGGAATACTCTTCGATAGAACGAGTAACTCAAAGTTTTTACCCCTCATGACAACACAGCCATCTCGGCATGGAGCCATCTTGGACTAGAGCATGTGGTCCTGTATTACTGTGTCATCTGCCAGCCAATTGCACATGGTGTTATGATTATTTCAGACGAGCCAAGGGTTGTTGAGAAAGCCAACAGCAATGATTATGTGACTGACAACAGCAAATACACCAACAAGAACAGTAAGAGTACTCACAATTTTGAGCTCCACTTTGATTCAATTTTCTTTTTATGTGTTATTATTGTTTTAACTAAATGATATTTAGAGCTCATAATTTCATCTTTGCAATTTTTTCATAACATTTCTTTTTCATTGGATCACAATTCTATGTATGATACCCAAAGAATGAAATAAGTTGCTATACGCAGATAGCATTTTGTCTTTGAATAGAAGTAACATTGATACGGGTTCCAGTTTTGATATATATTGAAAATTATTCCTTCTCTAAACCATGAATTTCATCTGGCTTTGCAAACATTTATTCAAAGGTCTACAAAGCCAGGTAAAAATCATTTTTCTCTCAAAAAGAATAATTTTGAATATTTTTTTCTGGATTACAATCTGTTTAAATCCGTGCCACCAGCCAATCACAGTTATTTTGTTGCCCTTCCCAGGTCACCTGCCTTATGATGCGGAGCCCCGATGGTCCCCCACGATCGCCAGTATCCACCGGCTCAGCACCCTGCTGTACACCTCACGACCCTACGGATACTACCGCAGCATGCCTGCTCCTGTACTAGGTATGGTATCAGAGAATAGTCTTTCATCCAATATCCCTAATGCTATTTTACCTGTATCAGCGAAAGGGTGAAGTGGATATTTATGATGACAAAGACTCCATGAAGTCACCTGAGCTGTAGTGAAGTAGATCAGGCATCAAACCTGACTATGAGACAACTTGTCCGGGCATTTGATTAAGACAGTCATGTATATATGGATAACACAATATCTCCCCACAACGGGGGGGGGGGGGCAGGGTTAAGGCAGGAATAAGACAGGGTACGGTTATAGTTAAGGTTAGTCTACCTTAGTAGCAACCAATGACTATAGGTAAAGACGTAAACAGTGCATAAAATATCACATTTCAGACAACTTTCAATTATTTGTTACATATCATGTATGAGTACGAAGTCATGTTTGTGTTTAACAAAATATTTTAAATTACATTTAGACCTTCAACTTCTTTTCTGTATCTGTAATTTGCTTCTAGGTAATATCATTTATACTCTAGAATGGTATAATCAGGATACATATAAAGTCTACTTCATTGAAAAATAGAAATCAATATAATATTTCATAATTGTTAATGTAATAGTCTCGTGTTGTATCGCGTATGAACGTTGCAGGCAAACAGAACACAACGTCCTCTAGATCTGACTATCCTGATGTGAGGCCCAAGGAAACTTTCGCATATTACAATGGTAATGTCAGTGATTCTGTATCTGTAATTTGCTTCTAATTAATATCATTTAAACGCTATAAAGGTATAATCAGCTTATATATAAAATCTACTTCATTTAGAAATAGAAATCAATATAATATCTCATCTTGTATCGTGTATGAACGTTGCAGGCAAACAGAACACAACGTCCTCTCAATCCTACTGTGCTGATGTGAGGCCAAAGGAACCTTATTACAATGGTAATGTCAGTTATTCTGTATCTGTAATTTGCTTCTAATTAATATCATTTGAACTCTATAAAGTATAATCGTCCTACATATAAAGTCTACTTCATTGACACATAGAAATCAATATAATTTTTCATAAGTGTTAACGTATGTCTCATCTACGAAAATTGCAGGCAAACAGCACATAACGTCCTCTCAATCTCACTGTGCTGATGTGAGGCCCAAGGAAACTTATTACAATGGTAATGGCAGTTATTCTGTATCTGTAATTTGCTTCTAACTAATGTCATGTATACTCTATAATACAATGAGCTTACATATAAAGTCTACTTCATTTAAAACTAGAAATCAATATAATTTTTCATAATTGTTAAAGTAATAGTCTCATCTTGCATGAACGTTGCAGGCAAACAGCACATAACGTCCTCTCAATCTCACTGTGCTGATGTGAGGCCCAAGGAAACTTATTACAATGGTAATGGCATTGATTCTGTATCTGTAATTTGCTTCTAATCAATATCATTTAAACCCTATAAAGGTATAATCATCTTATATATAAAATCTACTTCATTTAAAAATAGAAATCAATATAATATCTCATCTTGTTTCTTGCATGAACGTTGCAGGCAAACAGCACATAACGTCCTCTCAATCTTACTGTCCTGATGTGAGGCCCAAGGAACCTTATTACAATGGTAATGGCATTGATTCTGTATCTCTAATTTGCTTCTAATTAATATTATTTAAACATTATAAAATATAAAAACTTATTTAAAATTAAATCCTTACTATTTCAAAACTTGAAATCAATTGTTCATTTTTTTTACTAAATGTTTAACCCTAAACAGCCATTCATCTATCTGCCTTGCTGACCCCCCCCTGAGAAACAAACGGCAATGGTAATGGCAGTGATTCTGTCCCTGTAATTTGAAATTAATATCATTTAAATGTATAACGGCCCATGAAACTATATGATTTAAAAAATAGAATATAATATCAGTTCTGTATCTGTAATTTGCTTCTAATCAATATCATTTAAACTGCTTTGGGGTAATAACAGTATGTACGATAAAGTCATGTAGAAGTCAAAAAATCAATATAATGTTTTTCACATAACGTTGTATCTTGCATCAAAACTGACTTTTTCAGGCAAACAGAACACAACGTCCCCAGAATCTATGCTGATGTTGAAGGAAACTCCCCTATTACAATGGTAATGATGTGGACCCAGAGAACACTGGCCTACTACGACGGTAATGCCGACCACGATGATGCTTATGACAGCATTTGTGAAAATGAAGGAATAGGTCGCGTCACCTCCGCTCCCTCCCGGCACGTGCACTTCGCTTACCCAGCAGCCTCGGTCAGACACATCGCTGTCGGCTGGCATGAAAGTGCCTGAGCTGTTAGAGGATGCCCCTAGGATCTTGATTTTTTTCGTCAAAAACAGTTTCACATTTCTTTGATTTTAATTCAATTCGTCACTTTACTATTCATTCATTTTGTATAATTCATTAGTTGTCCAGCTAGTTTTTTTTTTTTTAAATATTTATCTAATCATGTCATAACCATGACGAATGAAATTGAAACGATCAATTTTATTCACAACAGAGTTTAAACAGACTTCAAATCTTGCTGCATGTTCCCTTAAGCAAATATGTATTTATAGTAGTTAGAGAAGCTAAGAAATGAACTGTGATATTTTTTTTGGCAACTTTTGTTGTAATTAGCCTTTTTTCAAAATTTCTTCTTTATTTTCTAATATTTCTTTCAATAAAAATGTGGTGCTCCTAACATTTGTTCACATATAGTTAATTCCTTTTAAACTTTTACAGTGGAGCATCATAAGCGCTGGACTCAATGTAATACGGTTGTGAGAACACTCATTTTCTACCCTGTTCACACCAACGCGCTTTAAATCTGCGAGCAAAACGCCGTCATTTTTGCTTGACTGAAAAGTTATGGTATGCTCTGATACCAATCGGTAGCCACTTTAAAGCGCCATCAATGCGCCGTTGGTGTGAACGTGGTATAAGTGTTTGATGTTCATTCTTTAAATTCTAAAATCATGTCGTACTCTTTAAAATCGAAAGGCCAACTCTTACTTCTTATGTCTAATATCAAAACCTCAAATTGAAAATTTACCAATTACGAACACGGATTACAGCTGATGCAATTCAACTCTACTCTCAATTAGGCCAGTCAATTTGTACATTGAAATGGAAATTTTGACTAACAAACAAATTTATGTGTTTTACAATGTCATGCCAAGCAAGCTCCTACCACTGTACTCAGCTGAAGACCGTGCCTTCTATTTGACTATATCAAATGGCCCAGACGGTACTCGATCTCACAACCCAGTGTAACCTTTTAACAGCCCGCTGCTTGGGATGATGGTATCATTCTGGTCTCACAGCCTTGGGGTCGTGAATTCAAGTCCCGTCAGGGCCACTTGCTATAGTCAAAGAGTAGAATTGAATTCACAAGCAAACTTGGCGAAAAAACATACATACAGTTTCTCATACCTCATGCAATCAGCTGCTCCCTATTTATACTTCGCAAATTACAATATAAAAGTGCGCATTACCCCACCAGCCCACAGGCTGTTACGTATAAAGTCCACTGCATGTGACAGCCTTTAATTACCGGCGGCCATTCCTGTCTCTCCCGGGCCAGGATTAGCGTGGAATTAGGTTTTCGGACCTTTGTCCTGCTGGCATTAGCGGGAGGAGAAGAAAGGAGCCTGGGAGCGCCGGGAGAAGATTGCGTCCGCCACAAATGCCAACGCTCGCCGCGCCACATTACGGCAATTACCAGGGCGCTGACTCCGCTAAATGCCGAGATGTAAACACGTACAGGGGAACAGGACAAGGTATGAAGTCCACGAGGTACTAAGATTTATTAAAATCGCAAATTTTCGCATCTTCAATGCTTTATCAGGTGGGAAATGTTATTTTGTTGGAACGTTATACGTGTGCTGACCATATTGTACGTCATTACACGTATGACGTAAAAACGTACCACTAAAGGAAACGTAACGTGTAACGTGCAGTGGAGCCTCCATAGATACGCCAACATGGACACGTGCAGTGGAATGTGTATAATGAGACTACTGCACTTTTTATTTGGGAATACTTCTGTAATAAGAACATTCTGTGCTTTCCCAGTTTTTCATAAAGAATTAAACAAGTACAGTAGAACGTCTACACCTCACTATTGAGATCTCCCAGGCAATATGACCTTCCCAACCTTCCAAGCCCACATAAACTATCACAATAGGACTTCCCCATTGATACCTCGTCAGTAATACAGCTACGACAGACAAGACCACCCAGGGACTGGGGAGGGGGTGCCTCAGGAGGTCTCGATTGGAAGGTGTTTGCCGTGGACAGTTTATGCTGGTCTCTTATAAGATTTAGGACCATGAGACTGGGGGGTCTCTTTAGATTGGCGGGATTTGGACGGGAGATTCTGATGTTTAGTGAGGGACACCCTCCCTATTGAGACCATTTATCTCCGTCCAAAACGTTCATCTCTATGTTTAGAACACACGAGGTTTTGATAGAGATGTTCTACTGCATAAGGTGTGCATGACATATAGGACAAAGCTGAGACCAGATTGTCCCAAACAGTGAAGGATCTGTGACTGGTGGACTGAAGGCTTCACTGCACCATCCAGCATTGTAAACACTGACAGCTGATAATGATGGACAGAGCAAAAAAAAAACTATATGAAAATTGAGTATTTTGGTGTGAACAGGGAGGGGCACACCCACCTGGGCCCCAGGGTCTGCCCATGAGCGTAACTGTTTACGTGGGAACTACCGTGTCCCTGCGCCATCCCACTGCATTAACCCGTCACGTCCAAACCGCTAATTGAATCGCGTTCTCTTTCACCTTCACATTCAAATTCGCTAATACAAGATGACATTTTTCTCCACTCCTAAAACAAGACATTAAGGGAGCGGCCATCAGTAATGTTACGGGGGAGGTGGGCCAATCATTTGGTTATGCAGGGAGGTGGCTCAAAGTTGAAAGGTGGCAAAAGGGAGGGTTATGTTCCATTTTATATCACTGTTTGGAAAAAGCGTCGTCAGTTCTCGCAATTAGCAACGCTCGACGTACTTTGGAAGCAAACCCAACTGAGAATCATCATCATCCTAGATGCAACTGACAGCTGGACCTTGAGCTCCATTGCTAATACTAACGCACTGGCCAATATCCATCACTGGCTTTACACAGCAGCTGATCTAATCAGACAAAATAGGCCACGATACAAAAGTTCTAAAATGTTTTTTTTCCAGGACACAAATTCAGTTTAGTTTATTCATTTATTTTAGATGTGTAATAGGTTACAATCCATAGAAATAAAATTATATAATAACATGAATCATGTTAGTCTAACAAATTACATATATCTGTGGTGAAATTCTATGCATCAATAGTATATATACCTATAGAAATAAGATCACACCCACCCACACCCACACCCGTATTCAAATGATGAGCGATTTTCAAAATGGCTGCCAAACATTACTCCAAACTTGCTATTTCCACTTCCAATTGGGCTACACACATGAAACTAATGTATACACTTTTTCAAGGTCAAAGAATCCAAATAAACATTTTTCTGAATTCCACCCAAATTAATTGACTTTCACAATTAAAATCTAAAAATAACATTTGATGAAAATGGCTGCCAAATGTTAACATATACCTTCAGTATGACATAAAAATGATAATGTTCCCACCAGATGCATATTAAACTCTTCCTACTTTCTACCCACCACCTCTGAATCGCAATGATAACTGACCAAGTAGGTCGGCTGGGCGTTACAGAGACAACGGTTCAGCCATGTAACCTTTTAACACGGTGCTTGGAATGATGTTATCATTCTGGTTGCTGTTTCTCGTATATATATAAGATGTAATATGGGTAATGATTGCTTTGAGTTATATCTTTCTATTGAAAATTTAATACTATGGTGTTGCTGGTTGATTTGTTTGAATAATTAATTTCCATAATCTTTCTGGATGATACACTTGTATCATCTACAAAATTATTTGTAAAACATTAAAAGAAGAAATATTGGATATTGTAATGCAATTAAATTCATTGTTATTACAAGGAATTTCTCAATAATAGCAAACTTAATGCTATTTATACAATCCATTACGATACTTTATTTCATTTCAAATTACATTTAGAATACATTTTAGATACCAAAATGTGTGTATAGGTATAACGGAAAATGACATTATATCACCAGAGAATGTTTGGTTCGACAGATTTAATTTATTTTTTAATGAGTCACAATGCGCTCAACCTCACCACATGCATAGAATGGCAGTCAGTATTACAATATTATATTATAATCATCATATGTCTTTTCTAGCTGTTGGGTGATCAGTCAATATGAAAATCTAAATTCTAAAAAGTGGTAATTGTTTTCCAATGTTTGATGTCTAACAGTAGATCATTTTCACGGACGTGAATGATTGAGGGGGTTTGAGTTAAGAGGGCACTGACTTTGTTCCTCGACTGTACGTCCCAAACCTCAAACATGCAAGATGATTTCAACACTTATCATGTCTTTTAAAAATATGGGTTACATACTTGGGTTAAAATGTGAAATTTATTTTTTTGGGCCTTTTACCCCGAAAACAAAATTTTTCATTTGGGGTAACCTTTTAACCCTTTTCCCGGAAAATTTGGTTTAATTTTGGTTTCTTTTT
This sequence comes from Streblospio benedicti, assembly GCA_019095985.1. NCBI lineage: Eukaryota > Metazoa > Annelida > Polychaeta > Spionida > Spionidae > Streblospio > Streblospio benedicti. Next base: position 8,567 of record JAGTTF010001937.1, on the reverse strand, counting down.
TTTTGGAATTTGACCCCAAGGGGAAGATTGATTTTAAATTTTAACTTTTTAAAAAAAAAGTCTTTTTTAAACAAAATTTAACCCTTTTTTGGTTTTAATTTATTATTTCTGGTTTTCAAAAAAAAGAAAAATTGGTTTTAAACATTTAAAATTTTTTTACAGGGGTTTTTTCAAACTTAACGCTAAATTCAAATTTTTTAAATTTTAAACCAAAAAAAGTCTCATTTATATTAAGGAAAAACCCTTTACCCAAAAAGGTGTTTTTTGAAATTTTAAATTTTTTAAAAGGGAAAGGCTCAACCCACAACATTGAAACAGTAAGCAAAAATTTTTTATAACACCCAAGTCCGCACGGGCAAATAACAAAATTTTTAAAATTAATTTTTTAAAGTTTTATTTAAATTTTAAATTTTTTAAAAGAATTATTAACACTCTTTTTAGTGTGGTTTGGGTTTTAAGTTTATGATAGAATTTTTTGAAATTTGACCTTTCGGGGTTTAAATCCCCAATCTTGGGAAAAAAAATTTTAGATGCTTAAAATTTTAAGATTGAAAAACTTTTTCCCTTTTTCATGGATTTTAATTCCTAAATTTTTAGGGCAAACCAAAAAAATTTCTTGGTTTTCCAGAAAAAAATTTGGAAAGTTTTTTGGGGAAAAAAAACCCCCTTTCAGAGTATTTTTTCCAACCATTTTTTATAAACGTGTTTTAAAATTTAAAACGTTGTCTGTGGGCAAATTAATTTTTGGGTTTGCCCTAAGGTACTGAAAAAAAAAAAAAATTTAAAATTTGCCAAAAAAAGGTTTTTTTTAAAAAGGGGAATTTTTATTTACATTAAAATTTTGGAAAAATTTTTTAAATATTTGGTTAATATTTGAAAAAGGGTTTTTAAAAAATGTGTTTTTTTTTTTTCCAAAAAACAGGATGGGCCCAAATTATTTTTTCTTTTTAAAAGGGACAATAAAACAAAGCCCAAATCAAGACATCGCCCGGGAAAAATTTTTTATTTTTTTTGGCCAAAAATTTAAAAAAAAAAACCCGTGAGCTCGTTGGGCCGTGAAAGGTTTTAGCCCCAGGGGGGGGCCCATCCTAAAAACGGCTAAAAATAATGGGAAAACCCCGGTTAAACAGGCCCGGGGGAAATCGGCTTGTTGAAAAAGCCCCGAGAAAAAAATTACGTCCCCCCTGGGGAAATTTTTTTTTTCCCCCTTTTGGAAATGGGGGGCCCTTTTTGGGGAAATTTTTGGGCCCCCCCCTTGGGGAAAAAATTGGTCAAAATAAAAAAGGGGGGGCGGCGGGGGAAACCGGGTATGGGGGGAAAGGGGGAGGGGTTTTGAGTGCAATTTCAGGGGCCTTGGGGAAGAACATTTCGTTTTTTTTTTGCCCGGGGGTTTTTGGAAATTTAAAAGGGGGGGAATTTTTGGGAAAAAATTTTTTGAAAAATTTTTGGGAAAAACCCTTTTTTATTTTTTTTTTTTGTTTTTTGTTAAAAATACTTGGGCGCATCATACTAATTATTTTTTTTAATTTCCCTTTTATTAAAAATATTCGCAACGCCAGAGGAGATCATAGAATCGAGAAAAGTTGCCTTTAAAAAAGGTTCACTATGAAGGAAAAAAACTAAATCCTGACCAAAGCGAAAGGGGGCACTGAATTCCATGCACTGTGTGTTTTGCCCTTTTTCCCCTCTCATAATAAATTAAGCATGCAGTGGACATGTAACTCCCGATCAGGGGGGGGGGATGCTACAGTGCGTGTAAAATAATAATTAATATTGTCATTATGCTTGGTTAATGTAAATGTTAAAGGTGCACCCAAAGGGTTCGATTCCGCAGAGGCTTTGTATTTTATATTAAAACAATAAGTAAAATTTTGGAAATAAAAAGTTTTTCAGTACATTAACGTAAAAGTATGTTATCTTGCCGCACGAGTTAGTGTTGAAATTTCCACAAACTAGGAAAAAAATAAAACCGACCCGCCTTGTACACCCGTTTCCGGGGCCGTGTCCCTTAGCTGGGGGACCTTGGGGTTTTCTCAGGGGCCCCGGGGTCCTTACTTAGGTGGTGTTTTACCCGGACGTGTTGACGGGCCGTTTGCACCTGTCATAAACCCCGCCGACCCCAGGCTTACATGGATCTACCTTAACAAAACATAAACAGTTGGAGGGCCCCCCCCCACAAAACCTACTCCAAACACCCCCACCTCCTCTCCGGGGAGTCATCAAGGGGGAGATGGTTGTTTAATAGATGAAAAACAAAATATGCAGGTTTTTCATAGGTCCAGGGGCCCCGTAGTCAGTATGTAAATACATGAGACACAGGGCTTAACGGTGCAATTCCCGACATTTAATCAAAATTT
>JAGTTF010001933.1:0-15387 GCA_019095985.1 Streblospio benedicti | reverse complement strand
CCTTTGTACTGCTTTGGGGATTTTTTTATGCTACGGGTGTTTGGCTCACACCTAAATGACCAGACATTATTTGTTAATTATATAATTGTCACGTAAATCCAAACTGGATACAAATATTAAAAAGCATCTGTATTCATACTTGACAAACATACTCTTTTTCATTTTTTAACATATGTAAAATTTTGCTTCCTTAATCAATAACTGCGTTTTATTTCTGAGCCTCAGAGGCTAATTAATAGAAAAAATATATTGGGGTGCGGGTGGCCCAAATCCCTCTAAAGAACAGCTGTATGGCTGCGACAATTGCCTGCACCTCGCCAAACTTCTTTTGCCTCCTCTGTTTTGCAATCCTGGCTACAGCCCTGATATTGATTGTTATAATCTGGAATGTATATGTGTGTATGTGTGTGGCATATGCATATATATATGTATAGATGCACTTGGGTTTATATACTTTCATTTGTCATTAATAATAAAATAACTGAGTGATAAAAAATATTGGAAAGAAAAAAAAAAAAAAAAATCTTGTATTTAACAGCAGTTTGTATCCTGTTTATTGACTGACTTGTTACATTGAGTTCCAGTTTATATATCCCGTGCTCGTCTAGCTCAGTAGACTAGCAAGAGCGGGTTGAGGTCTAGTAGACTCGTATGATACCGGTGTGTGTGTGGGCGGTAGGCGGAGCCGGAAGTGTGAGACTTCCGGCGGTGCCTATGAGTCTAATCTGACTCAGCACTTTCGTATCATCACATTTCTCCTCCCCCCCATATTTAGTAGTATTACAAGAAATATGGCCTTTAGCGACACACACACCAAAAATAAGGCTATTGGACATAACGCAAACAGGAACCTTTGTGTTGGAACTCGCTGGTCGTATGAACCAGTTACAAACATTAAGACTATGATTGCGTTATGTTAAGTACGAAGGTTAACTCACAAAAGCATTCACTGATGAAAATTCTTAAACACATGTTATACATCAATTAATTCACGTAGATCTGTAATTGTTCACAAAGTACAGCACAATAAAAACGAACATCTAGTATAAGGTACACATCTATAGTATATAACAATTGTACAGTACAAGTCGCCCTAATCACTCAATGTTATGGATCGGGGATTAATTACAACATCTATCAAACACATAACATGTACTATATACATAATGTCCACGGTAACGTAATTGTGATTATAACATGTATCTAATCGTAAGCTGTAATATAAATAGCGTGTAAGTCACTTCATTATACATATACACAGCATACAATAGTTTGTTGGCTACTACAATGATATTGAACTCTACATTATCTAAAATCATGTTTTTACATTAATCATATAATAAATTTTATCTTTCTATACAAACAATACAATCACATTAAGCATGCAGTGGTGAGGTTCGTTAACAATCATGAGTAAATTGTTGAATACATTTTGACAATCAAAATAAAGCATGCAGTAGAATAATTTGTTTCAACAATCAAAAGTAAGGCGGATAAATTGTGTAGACTATCGAAATTAATCACAAAATATAGTACAATTACATCAAACATGCAAATGGTGTTGGAAATCCGTTACAATAATATTGAAAAACATGCATTAAGCTATGGATTTCCTTCAAATAACAAAGAGTTGTTTGTGCATTCTTCTCGGCTCAAGCTCAAGCAGACATCTTGCACGTGGCTGATTGATAAATGGGCCGGGCGGGGTCATATGATAGCATACAGATGACGTGGACTAATCAACTGTTATTGCAAACGGGCAGGGGTCAATGCATGGAATGCTTATGTGACAGGAAATATGGCTCAGAAGATGCCAAGGTAAAGATTGATAATCGTGAATGGGTAATTCCTAGTAGTTAAACCAGGTCAGTGAATGGCAAGCTATAACCTAATACATTATTGTGTTTTATTCCTTCAGTGGGGAAGGAAAGTGACGACAAAATATGTCAAATTTGTCACACGCGTTACTGTGAGAAAATTTCACTATGCACACCCCCTTACTGCGTAGATGGAGAACTACGTAAGTTTTTAAGCGAATGGTTGGACTGTATGGCAAGTTGGAGGGTGGGTACATGGGTAATACAATCTGTTGGGGGGAATAAAATGCGTACATAAATGTTTTGTTGTTTTCTTTCATTCGTTAGTGTTATTAGACGTAGGTTGGGCAATGATCTTCTTGAATGTAAGATTTGGCAAACACTTGAGGGATTAATGATTTATAAACAGCAGGAGGTTAATGCTGGCTGAGACTGTATGTCCTTGAGAGAAGCTGACGTTGCAAAACGTGACATCCCGCTATGCGGAAATCATTTAGTAAGATTGAGTCACGCTGGCATTAACAAATGGGAGTAACATGAGAGGAAGCTATTTACCTGACTGACACGTGGCACGTGTGGGTAGATTGGTGGAATTTGAAATGGCTGTTTCCGGGAGTAGCTATTTATAAACATCTTACCGTGAATTGGATTTGCAGCGTGGCCTGCTAGCTGTGACGTCATACTGACGCTGGAAGGAGTAGTGACTATATTTATAGATATGATGTCGCGGGCGATCGGTCAAGGTCGCCTCATGGCTGTTCATGGTATGGTCAATGGTGAATACGTGTGTACAGATATGGGACACTCCAAAAAATCATGTGACTGGGGTTGCATCCAAACTTATTATGACTTCGACGTTAAGCTAAACACCAGGAACCGCGTATGGGAACCGTGATGGACCTGTTTTCATCATAATAGCAATAAGGTACAGAGCCGGCACAGTCCAGATTATCTAGTTTGGGTAGTGTCTAACATTTATTATGAACGAGGGCGCACCCTCTCAATAGTCTATTGGCTGGGGTTGCTATCGCTACCATTGTGAGGAATTGCAGGCATTGCTTTGCATTGCTTTGCATTGCTTTCATATTCCAATTTTTTATTGTTGAGGGCGGGAGCATAGGTAAAGGGGATGTTTGATTCTGAGTATAAGGTAACATTTAAACTTATGTGGAGGGAATCTAGCCGGACGCAATCGTTTTCATTGTGTTTCCTTGGAAGCACTAATTTACGACATTTCATGGCAGCAACTTCTCTAATTATTATTGAAGGTTGAAACAGGGCGGGTAGTGACGGTGATGTGAATTGGGCTTGGTTGTAAAGAATATATACATTGCTATATATATATACATGCTATGTACATCGGCTGGCGCTCTAATAATCATTATCATCATCATCAATAATAATAGCCATCATCATCATCTTGATCAGTAAAATCATCCCCATTATCTTCACTTTCATCACAATCAGAACTATTGCCCATGATGTCTAACATAAAGTTCCGGTTAGAGGAATTATAGCTACCACTCTTCTGATGATCTTCTAACTGAGCTGAGATACTGCGGTGAGTAGCCTTTGCACGCATCTGGTAATTTCTGCTGCTATTAGCTCGGCTGCCACAAGTTAATTTTGCCGGCGAGTAATCCAATGCCGTGATTAATAAATGAGAGGTCTCCAAAGTTTCAAAGAGTGAAAAATTAGGTGGCGGGAGAGTGAGTGAAGCGTGGATGGAGCAAATAGACTGATTGCCGCGTTGAGGGGCGGGTCTTAGCGGTCCTGTACTCGTGATTGGTCAGTGGGATAGGGGCCGTTGGCGACGTTTGGTGGCGGGAGAGCGAGTGGCGCAAAATAGACTGATTGCCGCGTTGAGGGGCAGTTGGTCTAGAGAGTCTTGGGAGGTAACATATGGTGAATTCGCTTTGCACGTGGGATCTAATGTGTCCTCGGTGATTGTATCATCGGGGGATTGGGATGCAGGCTCCATGGGGATGCGAAAATGAAAAATCCACTATCGCGTGTAGATGAACATATGGGGGAGGTCGGGGCTGGTGGGAGGAATTGGCTATCAGTGGTCTTGGGGGTGGAAGTCGGCCTATTCATGGGAGGTCGGGGCTGGAGGGGGGAGTGATCCTGGGGTGGAATTCGGTCTATGCATGTGAGGTCGGGCTGGAGGGGGGAGGGATTAATTGGGGCGGAATTGGTCTATGCATGGGCGGTCGGGGCTGGAGGGGGGAGTTATCCTGGGGTGGTCTATCCTGGTCTATCCTGGTCATGCATGGGCGGGGGGGGGATTGTAAAGGGTTCAAATTAGAACATCTCCACCACTTATGTCATGTGTGGTTTAGACACATGCGTGGTGAGAAGTAATAACAGAACCAGTGAGCAGTTTGTATCCTGTTTATTGACTGACTTGTTACATTGAGTTCCAGTTTATATATCCCGTGCTCGTCTAGCTCAGTAGACTAATCTTTTCCCCAGAATATTTTCTATACGTATATGTGTTTGCCAGCACTTGTGGATACATTTTCAAGCTTCTCTCTTTCACATCTTTTAGCATATTTCTCTACCAGGATACACATAGCTGAAGACAAAACGTAAAGATATCATTCACACCAGGTCATTGGCATCTTTATCACACTATATCTTTCTCAACTCCCCGGGGAGCATACAGCACAGTTGTCGCATAATAAGTTCACCATCTTACACTTGTTTTCTCCTAAAATAGCCAACACTTATTGACCGTCGTTCGTGAAATGTATTTGCAATTACAACTCATTTAAATTGGTCGACAAAAATCTCAAATATTGAACACACACACACAAAAAGTTACGAATCATGAACTTTACTATTCACAGTTTCTGAATTATTTGTACTGAACAAATAACACTTTTCACGATTAACATCAGACTCAGGAAATGCATCCATATCACACTAAAAAAAAACTCGTCACCGCCTTATCAAATGACTCCATAACCTAAAACACATTTTGTACTTTATGCATGATATCACGCTGTACTACGATGTTACTACTTCATAGAAAGTACAATGATGGTGTAATAATACTCCGCAGCCATCAATTTTGATGATTATAGCAGAGGGAGGCCACGTGGTGTTGGTACATGGACCTCCAGAGGCAGGCTAGGCAGCCAACTGAGCCTCCGGGGTGGGGATCACACTAAACAAACAGGTGAGTTCATTGAACAACAAACTTTTTTTTTTCCATGTTGGGCTTATAAACTATATCTATAAGTCTGGACACATATACAAACAAATTATTTTTTTTGGACACATATATGATAAACAAACTATTTTTTTGCGACACATATGTTGGTCAGAAACAAACTATTTATGACACAAAGCCCCCCCTGATGCCCTGTTTGAGAAAGTACATAAGAAACAATGATGGTGTAATGTCCACCTGGCTCACACTAACCCATGCTAATGTAATGTCAATATAAATGCTAAAAACACAAAAAAATGCAACAAAAAGGCAAAAATATATTGTGAAGTTGTTACCATTCTCCTGTAAAATCCTCGTGTGTAATTTTAGCCAGATTCAGCTTTGTTACAGAACCAGCGAACGAACAGGACTCTTTTAAAGCATGATGTTAATATTTCTATCTTTCTTTTCTTCAGCTTTTGATCTTTATGTTGATTAAAGATAGACTGCGTGTGCATTTTTATCACTTTGTACATGTCCAATTTAAGGGTGTTTAAGTAGATTTCTTGTGTTGCTTTATTTTTGTAATGAATACCAAGTCGACAATATTAACATTTAACCAGTAGTTGGCCTTCGTAATCAAACGTTGAGGTCGTTATGATCAAATCTATATAACATCTGTATGACTGTCATCTTGTGCAGAATGGCGCACATAACAAAAATTATTATAATTAACTATACAAAGTTAATGTCAAAAGAAATGAATGTAGTCATTTAGTAAATTTTAACTAACTAGGCAATACAATTTGCAGAAAAAGAGCGTAATTATATATTAAGTTCATTTTATATAAACTCTTCTTTGCAGTTATCATACAGTATGGAAAAAAAATAGCAATGCTAATAAGTTATTGTGAATGACTGTTGTTAGTTGTGATCATGCAATGGATAAAGAACGTGTTCAGTGTTAGAACTGTTAGATTGATATTTGGTTTTATGATATTCTATATTTTTGGAACTGGTATTTTGAAAATCTTAATTTGAAAAGGATAGTCTATTGGTAGTATCGAAACATGTTAAAAGAGTAAAGTAAATAAAATTTGGACCAACATAAATTCAATTTTAATTTAATTTAGACCGCAAGCAGCAAAAATAGAACAAAAACCAAAAAAAATGCGACCACATGCTGCATACCATATTTCACAAATCTTGTATAGTGTTAGAATTGGAGATCAGTATTGTAGGACTGTAAAGTTTTGTGGGTGAAAAGAACGGATGTAACCATGGATGTCCAAAGTGATGCAAAACCTCATGCGTGCAGTGAATGTGGCGAATCTTATACTCTAGAAAGCCACTTGCGCCAGCACATGAAAACTCACACGGAAGAGAAACCTTATAAATGCAGTGAATGCGGGGAGTGTTTTAGTCAAAGTAGCAATCTATCTGTCCAAATGAGATCCCACAATGGTGAGAAACTGTATCAGTGCACAGTGTGTGAGAAGGCATTCGGGCAGAGCGCTCATTGGAAAGAAGCCTCATAAGTGCATTGTGTGTGAGAAATCGTTCAGTAAAAAAAACAACTTGACCAAGCATATGATGATCCACACTGGGGAGAAACCTTTTGAGTGCTGTGAATGTGGGATGAGTTTTAGATTCAGTAGCAGTTTGACCATACATATGAGAGTCCACACTGGGAAAAAACAAATAAAACTTATAAACGCCGTGAATGTGGGACCAACCACATGAGATCCCATACAAGAATCCACACTGGTGGGAAACCTTATCAATGCAATGAGTGTGGCCAAACACATGACAATCCACAGCGAGGAGAAAATAATCCATGTCCTTTATGAACCGGGCAATGGATGGTTTGCATTCGTTATAACAGTGTTTCTGCTATGAAATTCTGCCTATTTACCTGGCACCCTCCTGGCACTGGGCTGGTCGGACACGTCTGAGCACTGGTCTGCCCACTTCTGGGTCAACATGGCAAGCCCCTCATCCCAGGTCTGAGTGCAAATACGATAAATGTGTGACACAAATGCGTATATCGGGCGCTTGTACACGAATAGTACCGGGGTACTTTATATTTGAAGTATGATACCATCTCAAACAAGACTACATATCAGAGTCAATTCCCGTTCAAATGAGTGATTACTTTAGCTATCGTGTCTGTAGGGTCTTAAATCAATGAGCTAAAGCCAACGTGTACAGACAGAGGAATGTTAATGTAACTTGGAGTATGAAGATGATATGCAAACTGTGATTGCTTAGGCTAAGTCAGAAATGCAACCCATGACAGATTTGACTATTTACGGTGATAATCAATCACCACCAAACGTATTTCTTCACACATACTAATTATAGATTTGATGCAAACTTCAGCACGAACACAATCACACTCGTACCGTATAGAACATGTCTTCAGCAGTTGGTCTGGCATTGCCCCTCAGCCGGTTGCGTTCGTTCGCAATAACTTCAGTGCTTGCTACGTCCACCCCACCAGTCATCTTCAGCGTGTACGCGCTTCTTTGACAATTCAATCGCAACTTATAATAGGCTGCTTAGTATAATGGTCAGGAGTTAACGATGTGCTAAACAATGGACATCTATGAGAGGTATATAATAGAAAATATCGTTTACTTTGGTATATTCGGTTTCAATACGCAATGGTCGAAGGGTGTTGCTGTATTTTTTCCATTAAGCACGCGCGAGATAAGTTACACGCCTGATTTTCATTTTAACACGGCAGAATTGTAAAACTGTGGTAAAAGGTTATACATATAGACAATGTATATCTAGTTCTACGGCATACTGTCATTACTATTACTACAAATGGACATTGAATCTAAGATAGTCAGCATCAACACCAGTGACACAGCAATAAAAATGTACTTCTGTGGTCGAATGCATAGGAAGTTGGACTCGTGCCTAGGACGTGGGTTCAATTCCAGGTTAGGGCTGTTGTTGGGTGTTGAGCAATTCTATCTCTAACAGGTTGCGCACTGCTTTGTGCTACTACACGTTAAATAGGTACAGGTCAGGCAAGCAAACACTAATGTGAGTGATTGGCACGTCTGTGCTACGGTAGCGATGGGTTGTACATGTATATGCTCCCCGGGGAGTTGAGAAAGTTTCAGTGTGACAAGGATGCTAATGACTTGGTGTAATTGTTAAGTCGCTAGAGCGCGGCAAAACTGTGAATTGCTACTGTAAATAAGCGCGTATTCACATTTCAAAATAAAAACAATGTGTATGAGATATTGTAGTTGACATCAACACAGGTGTCAGAGCAGTCAAATAAAAACCATCTGTATCTATGTCCGTGTATGAGCCAATAAATAGTGTCGGTGAGTTACACTGAAACTATTAGGCAGTATTTGCATTCAATGTTGTAATTGGAAAGACACAAAACTATAAAATATATTAAAAACGAAGCTACTCGATCGTCTTTATAGCGGTATTCGGGCTAAACTTAACGAGAAATCTCGCACGATATTTTTTTTTTTTACTAGGCTTACGCGTTTCACGCGAAATAAACTGGTAAGAATACAATAATAATAAACAAAGTATGCAAGATTGGTTGGCTACAGCTTCGTAACATTGGTAAAATAAGGTCGTATTTGGATGAAAAATCCACTAAGTCTCTAATCCATGCATTTATTACATCACGCATTGATATTTATAACAGCCTGTATCTTGGTTTGCCAGATGTTCAAACACAGAGACTTCAGATTTTACAGAATGCTGCCGCCAGAATGGTACTCCGTCCCCCAAAATATAGCCATATCACAGAAATTCTGTATGGACTACACTGGCTGCCAGTCAAAGCCAGAATTAAATTCAAAACATTACTATTTGTTTTTAAATGTTTGCACGATGAAGCCCCTTATATATTAAGGAACTCTTAAAACTCAAACCAAATTCTGTTAGATCTGCACGATCGAATGACAAAAATCTTTTAGTGGTACCTCGCTTTCGGACAAAAACCTATGGAGAAAGGAATTTTAAAAACATTGCTCCAATCATGTGGAACTCTCTACCCACTCCTCTTAGACTATGCACTAATATCAATACTTTTAAAAAAGGACTTAAGACATTTCTCTTCGAAGAATTTTATAGGGTTAACTTTTAAAGAATCATTGTTATCAATTTATTCTAATTTTTGCATTGTTAACTTTTATATACACTACTGTGTTTTTTTTTGTTTTATCTATTGTAAAGTGTCTGTGAGCATGCTTTGTCATTCACTCACTCGCTTACCCGCCCATCCACACGCCCGATTCACCAAGCCCAACCCGAAATGCAGACAGAATGTTGGGAAGTGGGAAGGACAATGCGGACATTTCCCCCTTGACAGGACGAAAACCGTATTCTATCCGAGAAAACATTCTATGTTGACCCGTTGTGTGCGTGCATGCTTTTGTATTTATGTGTGTTGTACATACGCTGCATATATACTGAGAAGTTTGTTTACTGGTTTCCAAATTAAAAACCAACAACACGGGGACATATCACAGGGCCGTAGCCAGGATTGCAAAACAGAGGAGGCAAAGAAGTTTGGCGACGGTGCAGGCAATTGCCGCAGCCATACAGCTGTTCTAGAGTGGATTTGGGCCACCCGCACCCCAATATATTTTTTCTATTAATTAGCCTCTGAGGCTCAGAAATAAAACGCAGTTATTGATTAAGGAAGCAAAATTTTACATATGTTAAAAATGAAAAAGAGTATGTTTGGCAAGTATGAATACAGATGCTTTTAATATTTGTATCCAGTTTGATTTACGTGACAATTATATAATTAACAAATAATGTCTGGTCATTTAGGTGTGAGCCAAACACACCCGTAGCATAAACAAATCACCAATGCAGTACACATTGGCTCACTTACCTATATATTTTATTACGTTTACATCAGATTGCTGCTGCAAGTTCACCACGAACGTGCATACTGTACATTTTGGCTCGTACGGTCGTGGAATTACAGTGGAATCTGTCCAAGTGGAAATCTCCCTTTTCTCCTATTATGTGTGCATTGTGTATTTGGCATTTCACTCAGTTGTATGATCGAATCTAGTGTAAAATACCTCCTCATCATGAACAGTTGTGAAGACCAAGTACTATTTTAAGTGAAATAAGAAATGCTAAAGGCCCACCCTCACGATTTAGAAACGGGAAAATGTCATGCCAAATCATCCATGGTTCATTGTGTGAATAAGATCAGTGTCGCTTTCGTAAAGTTAGATCTATTTATGCAACACAAGAAATGCAAAAAAGGAACTAATATCGTGTGGTTTTATACCATTAACGATGGGAAAGTAGGTTTATATTACAGGCCCCCGGAATTATTGGTCGTGCCCCAGACACATTGTATATGCAATAACAATACACGTATATACTAATATGCCCAGAATTGAGACCATCAATAAAATATCTGGCTTGTTTACAATAGATCTAGTGTTAATGGCTACGTGCTCACCAGAATTATATTTTTTAGAAAAAAAATGAAAAAAATATATAATTTTTGGAGAATACAAAACAAATATGTTAACTCTCAGTTTCATTCAGGGTTTGAGAAAAAAACCTCACCAAAACAGAGGAGGCAGTTGCCTCCCCTGCCTCATATGTAGCTACGGCCCTGTATCAATATAGGCGTGCGAAGACTGATAACAACAAACGGGTCCACTCGATATAGTCAAAATGGAAGCTTAGGGTTGTGAAACCTGTCTTCAGCCATATCTATCGTTGGTAGAAATATGCTTGCTAAAAAGACGTGCGTGAGAGAGAGAAGTATAAAAATATATCCGCGAGCGCTGGGAAACAGATATATAACAAACTTATCAAAAACTGACTGCGAGTACGCGAGCCGTGTAACCTGTGCATGAGGACACCTCCCGTTCAAGGACACCTGTCCTTTGACATGGAGACCTTCCACCTCTCCCTTCCCGTATACAATATGACCCTCTTTTTAAAGAACGCTTGTCTTCACTTCTCCCAAAGATGCCCGCATAAGCATGAGGCAGATCCCCTTTTCCCATCAAAATACTTCATTTTCATATGGGTTTTCACGAAATCTCCTAAGTTCACCCCCTTTTCCTTAAGTGTACCGCCCCCCCCTTTCCCAAAAACATGGATCTGCCTATGATAAGTCTGTCTCCGCTGTAACTGCCCTCGCTTGCTGCAGGCTGGCGGCATGCGCGCCCGTGGTGTTCTGCGCCTGTCCGTCCGAGCCCGGCCTCACGGGCTCCGTGGAGTGAGTGGAGGTGAGGTACTCGTACAGCGGTCATACTTACGTTCATACGTATGTTCGTCACTTGTTATACGCGCTTAAATTCGTAAATATGTTCCTCCCTTGTGACAGTTTTGTTGTCAAAAGCTAATCGGTGTTAGTTACTTTACTTTTAGTTACTTCTGAAAAAAAGTCGTATCAGAACGCGACCCATAGGATTGTGTAGAAGAGGAAACTATTTTTTAAAGAAATCTATTAACTTAAAGAGGTTGATGCGGACACTTGGCATGAAGCGTGTACCTATTTCTTTGATTGTTAAATAATTGAATCATGAGACCCGCATATTTCTAGGATTATGCGCATAGGGCACGCGGTGTCGCATACCTCAATACGGACATGTCAGTAGAAGGCAACTATTCCACGGCTGTGAAAGGGGTACCTCTCCTATACAAAGCCGCATACCATGCTGCAAAACAGGTACTGCGCAGTTATATGCCTGCAACAGCAGTCTTTCAAAAGGCATAATTATCTACTAGCTTTTGTCTTTCATATACACCAACACCGAGTCAGTGATCGTATTTTAAGTGTAGCTTAAGAACAGGTGAGAATGATGACTTTCTACAGCTCTAATAGAAATAACCGCGCCATGAAAACCACCAACGTTACCATGCGTATATCATGACATTGGAATTTGCGCGTACAAACGCATAATCGATATTCATGTTATAATTTAATGTTTTTATAAGACGTCTAAACCGAATAGTCTGATCTAAAGTTGTATGATGCTTTGATCGGTGTAAATTTGTGATCGGCTACACGAACAGTAGCGGATTCGGGTATAACCGAGGTGTTCCAAGGTAAACATCATTTGTAATTACAATCTACTGTGATCTGCGCTTTCAGTTTATTGTTCTTTATTGCGTGTATGTTTCTTTTTTCACTGTCCTTATTCAAAAGAATTTTGATGTCCCTTTGCTAGTTTGGAGTCGATTGGTGGAGGGGAGTGACCACGAGCCGTTTCTATGTTTTGCTGGGGTCTCTGACGCGGACATTCGCTACACCTCAGACCCGAGTCTCGCCTTGTCAAGTCATCCCCTGTACCATCCCGTGTATGAAACATTTGGCATGGTAGATAAATACACGGACCCAGGCTTTAAGGTGAATTCCTGTAGTTACATCCGAAAATAAAATTACGTATCTGTAGAGACAGTGACTGACTGAAAAAAAGGTGATCAATATTTCTAGGCGCAATTGTCAGATTTGGTAAATATTTTAAAATTTAGATATTACGAATATTCCCCAGTAGAAGATATTAAATATGAACATTATCTGTAAATACCAAAGCCTCTTAACTGACCATCAGTTTCAGAATACTTAGTATACCATTTGCCTTATACCGCAACAACTATATATCATGATGGAATGTGGGATTCTAGAGTATAAAGATTCTTATGAAACTGTTTCTTCATTTGTAACTATCAATTTGCAATTTGACATGCTCAACTATTTGAATTGTTATACATTTCAGATATCGCTAGCCATGGATCGATATCGGACTGAGTTAGTACTTCTTTCGGATTCAACTGTGCTAACTTTTGATGTGATGGAATATGCCACAGCTCTTGAGTCCGGCATTCGACAACTAATTGCTGTCCATGGCACTTTGTTTAGTAAACATGCGCAACCTTGGGGACAAGAGCTCAAGTCTCTCTCTCCAAGCCGATCAAAGTAGTCAAATGGGAGCTTAGGATTTTAACGGATGTTTTCAGCTATTCTTTGGCGATAGAACTATGCTTGATAACCAGTAGATCTGGTTAGAAATATAAACTTACCGTTAATTTTACTTATTATAGACGGACTTCAGGAATCTTCACAACAGTTTAGTCAAGCTGCGTTTGATTTTAACGTGAGATTACAAGATATTGTCACCACCGAGTAAGAATATTTGTGATACACTTTGTTGTCCACATATGATGTAAGTGCATTGAGTATGATACATTTGATAGTGAAGTATACTAATAGTGATCTTTTTAGCGCTTTTAGTTTTTTCATTGCACCCCTTACTTGTACGAAAGATCAACGACCGACTAATGAATCTGGAGCGAGCTTTCATTAGTCCTGAGAACTTGCCAGACAGACCTCCTTTATTCAGGCGATTTATGTTCAGGCTTATCTCCAACGCACGGCTTTATCATAAATTAGTTATTGTCACAAGCAAAACAAATAATGATACTTTAAAACTAGACTATTATTTCATTTAGTTAAAACACTGTAGCACTCAATGTGAACCTCCATACGAACATACACACGAATAATACGCGTGTGATGCGTTGTATTTAATCTTAAAACAGGTAATAATGTACGTGTTTAATTTCTAGGCATGTTATCTACGCTCCAAGTGCTCGTGACAGTTACGCAGGGATAAACTTTCCTGGTCTGACTGACCTTCTCTTCCAAATTGAGGAAGACGTGAATGAGGAATCTCGATGGGAAGAAGTTAAGCGGCACCTTGCACTTATCCAGTATCTCATAGGATTGGCTGAAGCTACATTAAAACCCGTGTCACAATTTAACTAAGTCATTCGCCAATGCAATTGACAAGACTCGTTAAAATGTACATAGAATTATTGCGTTGTCTCGTTGTTTCAGATATGATTTAGAATACAAGCACACACTGGTAAACTAAAAAACAAAGACTGATACCATTGCAACGGTTCCCATAAGAGTTAATTATTTGATAATGAGTCGATTGTACTTCTCTTCGACTCTGCCTTTGGAGTTACGACAATGTTACATCTACGTATATTCCATTCAGTCAATTAGTTGCGCACCTCAGGCATTGATGACATTCTGTTTTTCATAGTATGAGATTGTATGGTACTGCTCAACAAGACATATTCTATTAGATGCGGATGTCCAACAACTATTGTCCGAGCAATTACGTTGAGCTCTATACTGACCAATGCGCTAATTAACGATATTGATATTTTCACCAATATCATCGGTGTTGTGGAAAGATTGAAGGTCATTTAGACAGTTTATAATGAACCTGTTTTAACTCCACTTACGCACAAAAGTAGATATCAAAGGTTTAAAGCTTCATCATAGATATTCTTGTAATGCCCATTTCAGGCTGGCTAAGCGTGCATAACCAAGTTGTAGGGAGAAGGTTAGTTTGTGCGGAAAATCACCAAACTGCCGACTATTCATTTTTACAGTTTACATGGCGCATACTCACACAGCAGAGGGTAGACTCGAACTGGCGTAATGTCCAAAAAACTGGTTTAAAATAGGGAAGTTACTGCTGCATTTGTGTGGGTTGTATACGAGTAAAATATTGGCAACAAATCTGTAAAATGTGAAACCATTATATATGCGGACATCTTGGTTGATTTTAGGGTGTCTTGCGGTCAAACGTGGTGTGTACATCTGTGGTTTGTAATGTGATTAAACACACGAATATCTGTAGCGCTAATTGAGCTTAGTATATAACAACTGTAACACGTCACTACACGACTATAGCATTTGCACTTACGGTAGGCGCGCGTGTAAGAGAGGTCAGATCAGCGGCGTTTTTGATGTAGGGATTGTTTAAATAGCTCGAGCGGCTTCCTTTTCTATTGATCTCTGGCCGCCCGCGACAGCTGCGCCGGGAGACGTGATTAACGACTTCTGCCTTATAACTCTGGTGAGACGAGATCGTCCTATAATATTTAACGAGATCGAGCGTTTACTTTCGGCGATTACGAGGCGTTAGACGGTAATTTAGTCGAGTATTATTTTTTTTGAAACGAAGATTAACTTCCGGCGTTTTAGTTCTCGATTCGTATATCGAGTAAGGTGAACTATGCTAATATGTACAATATGGTATGGAAGCAACCATCCCGGGGTCGGCGTCAATCCGGCACGCTCGGGGGTCTTGGGCGCGTGCTGTCGCTGCGGGGGGTCCGGGTCAGGTCCGTGGGGAGGAGTGTCAGGTGCGGTGGTCATGCGTGGGTTGATGGGCGGGACAGTCTAATCCCTGTGCGATGTAAACCGGGCTGTCTTTTTAGCTTTATTCTCTCGGATATTCTGAATATTCGACGTTCATTTCTTGCCATACCTTACAGAAAATAATAACAAATGGAGGTGTCAACGCAGGGTTAAGAAATATCTATAGGCTTTTTGGTCGATCTATACATCTGGAC
>JAGTTF010001931.1:0-16306 GCA_019095985.1 Streblospio benedicti | reverse complement strand
AATCTCCACCAAGGCCGGAGCCAGATGGCTATGTTACGTTTCGACCCCGCCACAGGGTCTCATCAGACACTTTACTAGCTCCTTTCAGTATTGCACGCTGGGTGGGTCGGAGAGAGGGAATTCCGTGGCGCTATCGGGAAATCCACTCTCCCCAACCCCCGCGTTGAGGATGCTTAGTGGAGCACAACCAACATTTTTTTCCGGACTCTCCGGAGAGATAGCCCCAACCCCAGGAGTATTAAGCTAACTACTCCTCTAGGGTCGGGAGGGCAGCCCACCCCAAACCATCAGGGGATTCATATGAAATGAACCATCTTTTTCCACCCTCAGGATTGCTTGTCAATCTCCACCAAGGCCGGAGCCAGATGGCTATGTTACGTTTCGACCCCCGCCACAGGGTCTCATCAGACACTTTACTAGCTCCTTTCAGTATTGCACGCTGGGTGGGTCGGAGAGGGGAATTCCGTGTAAGCTATCGGGAAATCCACTCTCCCCAACCCCCCGCGTTGAGGATGCTTAGTGGAGCACAACCAACATTTTTTTTCCGGACTCTCCGGAGAGATAGCCCAACCCCAGGAGTATTAAGCTAACTACTCCTCTAGGGTCGGGAGGGCAGCCCACCCCAAACCCCAGGAATATTCAGCTAACTATTCCTCTAGGGCCGGGAGGGCGGTGTTGATAGTGTGGTCCAACTAAGTGAAACTGCATTGTGGGTGCTGGACACGGCAGCCCGAGGACAGCGCAGCATCCCCATCCTGACAACCCTGGAGAGAGATGAAAGCGTATCCGTCATCAGGGGATTCATATGAAATGAACCATCTTTTTCCACCCTCAGGATTGCTTGTCAATCTCCACCAAGGCCGGAGCCAGATGGCTATGTTACGTTTCGACCCCGCCACAGGGTCTCATCAGACACTTTACTAGCTCCTTTCAGTATTGCACGCTGGGTGGGTCGGAGAGAGGGAATTCCGTAAGCGCTATCGGGAATCCACTCTCCCCAACCCCCGCGTTGAGGATGCTTAGTGGAGCACAACCAACATTTTTTTCCGGACTCTCCGAGAGATAGCCCAACCCCAGGAGTATTAAGCTAACTACTCCTCTAGGGTCGGGAGGGCAGCAAACCCCAGGAATATTCAGCTAACTATTCCTCTAGGGCCGGGAGGGCGGTGTTGATTGGTCCAACTAAGGAAACTCTGGACACAGCAGCCCGAGGACAGCGCAGCATCCCCATCCTGACAACCCTGGATGAAAGGTCCGTCATCCGGAACCATCTTTTTCCACCCTCAGGATTGCTTGTCAATCTCCACCAAGGCCGGAGCCAGATGGCTCCTTTTCAGTATTGCACGAGAGAGGGAATAGTGTAGCCCAACCCCAGGAGTATTAAGCTAACTACTCCTCTAGGGTCGGGAGGGCAGCCCACCCCAAACCCCAGGAATATTCAGCTAACTATTCCTCTAGGGCCGGGAGGGCGGTGTTGATAGTGTGGTCCAACTAAGTGAAACTGCATTGTGGGTGCTGGACACGGCAGCCCGAGGACAGCGCAGCATCCCCATCCTGACAACCCTGGAGAGAGATGAAAGCGTATCCGTCATCAGGGGATTCATATGAAATGAACCATCTTTTCCACCCTCAGGATTGCTTGTCAATCTCCACCAAGGCCGGAGCCAGATGGCTATGTTACGTTTCGACCCCGCCACAGGGTCTCATCAGACACTTTACTAGCTCCTTTCAGTATTGCACGCTGGGTGGGTCGGAGAGAGGGAATTCCGTAAGCGCTATCGGAAATCCACTCTCCCCAACCCCCCGTTGAGGATGCTTAGTGGAGCACAACCAACATTTTTTTTCCGGACTCTCCGGAGAGATAGCCCAACCCCAGGAGTATTAAGCTAACTACTCCTCTAGGGTCGGGAGGGCAGCCCACCCCAAACCCCAGGAATATTCAGCTAACTATTCCTCTAGGGCCGGGAGGGCGGTGTTGATAGTGTGGTCCAACTAAGTGAAACTGCATTGTGGGTGCTGGACACGGCAGCCCGAGGACAGCGCAGCATCCCCATCCTGACAACCCTGGAGAGAGATGAAAGCGTATCCGTCATCAGGGGATTCATATGAAATGAACCATCTTTTCCACCCTCAGGATTGCTTGTCAATCTCCACCAAGGCCGGAGCCAGATGGCTATGTTACGTTTCGACCCCGCCACAGGGTCTCATCAGACACTTTACTAGCTCCTTTCAGTATTGCACGCTGGGTGGGTCGGAGAGAGGGAATTCCGTAAGCGCTATCGGGAAATCCACTCTCCCCAACCCCCCGCGTTGAGGATGCTTAGTGGAGCACAACCAACATTTTTTTTCCGGACTCTCCGGAGAGATAGCCCAACCCCAGGAGTATTAAGCTAACTACTCCTCTAGGGTCGGGAGGGCAGCCCACCCCAAACCCCAGGAATATTCAGCTAACTATTCCTCTAGGGCCGGGAGGGCGGTGTTGATAGTGTGGTCCAACTAAGTGAAACTGCATTGTGGGTGCTGGACACGGCAGCCCGAGGACAGCGCAGCATCCCCATCCTGACAACCCTGGAGAGATGAAAGCGTATCCGTCATCAGGGGATTCATATGAAATGAACCATCTTTTCCACCCTCAGGATTGCTTGTCAATCTCCACCAAGGCCGGAGCCAGATGGCTATGTTACGTTTCGACCCCGCCACAGGGTCTCATCAGACACTTTACTAGCTCCTTTCAGTATTGCACGCTGGGTGGGTCGGAGAGAGGGAATTCGTAAGCGCTATCGGGAAATCCACTCTCCCCAACCCCCCGTTGAGGATGCTTAGTGGAGCACAACCAACATTTTTTTTTCCGGACTCTCCGAGAGATAGCCCAACCCCAGGAGTATTAAGCCAACTACTCCTCTAGGGTCGGGAGGGCAGCCCACCCCAAACCCCAGGAATATTCAGCTAACTATTCCTCTAGGGCCGGGAGGGCGGTGTTGATAGTGTGGTCCAACTAAGTGAAACTGCATTGTGGGTGCTGGACACGGCAGCCCGAGGACAGCGCAGCATCCCCATCCTGACAACCCTGGAGAGAGATGAAAGCGTATCCGTCATCAGGGGATTCATATGAAATGAACCATCTTTTCCACCCTCAGGATTGCTTGTCAATCTCCACCAAGGCCGGAGCCAGATGGCTATGTTACGTTTCGACCCCCCGCCACAGGGTCTCATCAGACACTTTACTAGCTCCTTTCAGTATTGCACGCTGGGTGGGTCGGAGAGAGGAATTCCGTAAGCGCTATCGGGAAATCCACTCTCCCCAACCCCCGCGTTGAGGATGCTTAGTGGAGCACAACCAACATTTTTTTTTCCGACTCTCCGGAGAGATAGCCCAACCCCAGGAGTATTAAGCTAACTACTCCTCTAGGGTCGGGAGGGCAGCCCACCCCAAACCCCAGGAATATTCAGCTAACTATTCCTCTAGGGCCGGGAGGGCGGTGTTGATAGTGTGGTCCAACTAAGTGAAACTGCATTGTGGGTGCTGGACACGGCAGCCCGAGGACAGCGCAGCATCCCCATCCTGACAACCCTGGAGAGAGATGAAAGCGTATCCGTCATCAGGGGATTCATATGAAATGAACCATCTTTTCCACCCTCAGGATTGCTTGTCAATCTCCACCAAGGCCGGAGCCAGATGGCTATGTTACGTTTCGACCCCGCCACAGGGTCTCATCAGACACTTTACTAGCTCCTTTCAGTATTGCACGCTGGGTGGGTCGGAGAGAGGGAATTCCGTAAGCGCTATCGGGAAATCCACTCTCCCCAACCCCCCGCGTTGAGGATGCTTAGTGGAGCACAACCAACATTTTTTTTCCGGACTCTCCGGAGAGATAGCCCAACCCCAGGAGTATTAAGCTAACTACTCCTCTAGGGTCGGGAGGGCAGCCCACCCCAAACCCCAGGAATATTCAGCTAACTATTCCTCTAGGGCCGGGAGGGCGGTGTTGATAGTGTGGTCCAACTAAGTGAAACTGCATTGTGGGTGCTGGACACGGCAGCCCGAGGACAGCGCAGCATCCCCATCCTGACAACCCTGGAGAGAGATGAAAGCGTATCCGTCATCAGGGGATTCATATGAAATGAACCATCTTTTCCACCCTCAGGATTGCTTGTCAATCTCCACCAAGGCCGGAGCCAGATGGCTATGTTACGTTTCGACCCCGCCACAGGGTCTCATCAGACACTTTACTAGCTCCTTTCAGTATTGCACGCTGGGTGGGTCGGAGAGAGGGAATTCCGTAAGCGCTATCGGGAAATCCACTCTCCCCAACCCCCCGTTGAGGATGCTTAGTGGAGCACAACCAACATTTTTTTTCCGGACTCTCCGGAGAGATAGCCCAACCCCAGGAGTATTAAGCTAACTACTCCTCTAGGGTCGGGAGGGCAGCCCACCCCAAACCCCAGGAATATTCAGCTAACTATTCCTCTAGGGCCGGGAGGGCGGTGTTGATAGTGTGGTCCAACTAAGTGAAACTGCATTGTGGGTGCTGGACACGGCAGCCCGAGGACAGCGCAGCATCCCCATCCTGACAACCCTGGAGAGAGATGAAAGCGTATCCGTCATCAGGGGATTCATATGAAATGAACCATCTTTTCCACCCTCAGGATTGCTTGTCAATCTCCACCAAGGCCGGAGCCAGATGGCTATGTTACGTTTCGACCCCGCCACAGGGTCTCATCAGACACTTTACTAGCTCCTTTCAGTATTGCACGCTGGGTGGGTCGGAGAGAGGGAATTCCGTAAGCGCTATCGGGAAATCCACTCTCCCCAACCCCCCGCGTTGAGGATGCTTAGTGGAGCACAACCAACATTTTTTTTCCGGACTCTCCGGAGAGATAGCCCAACCCCAGGAGTATTAAGCTAACTACTCCTCTAGGGTCGGGAGGGCAGCCCACCCCAAACCCCAGGAATATTCAGCTAACTATTCCTCTAGGGCCGGGAGGGCGGTGTTGATAGTGTGGTCCAACTAAGTGAAACTGCATTGTGGGTGCTGGACACGGCAGCCCGAGGACAGCGCAGCATCCCCATCCTGACAACCCTGGAGAGAGATGAAAGCGTATCCGTCATCAGGGGATTCATATGAAATGAACCATCTTTTCCACCCTCAGGATTGCTTGTCAATCTCCACCAAGGCCGGAGCCAGATGGCTATGTTACGTTTCGACCCCGCCACAGGGTCTCATCAGACACTTTACTAGCTCCTTTCAGTATTGCACGCTGGGTGGGTCGGAGAGAGGGAATTCCGTAAGCGCTATCGGGAAATCCACTCTCCCCAACCCCCCGCGTTGAGGATGCTTAGTGGAGCACAACCAACATTTTTTTTCCGGACTCTCCGGAGAGATAGCCCAACCCCAGGAGTATTAAGCTAACTACTCCTCTAGGGTCGGGAGGGCAGCCCACCCCAAACCCCAGGAATATTCAGCTAACTATTCCTCTAGGGCCGGGAGGGCGGTGTTGATAGTGTGGTCCAACTAAGTGAAACTGCATTGTGGGTGCTGGACACGGCAGCCCGAGGACAGCGCAGCATCCCCATCCTGACAACCCTGGAGAGAGATGAAAGCGTATCCGTCATCAGGGGATTCATATGAAATGAACCATCTTTTCCACCCTCAGGATTGCTTGTCAATCTCCACCAAGGCCGGAGCCAGATGGCTATGTTACGTTTCGACCCCCCGCCACAGGGTCTCATCAGACACTTTACTAGCTCCTTTCAGTATTGCACGCTGGGTGGGTCGGAGAGAGGGAATTCCGTAAGCGCTATCGGAAATCCACTCTCCCCAACCCCCCGCGTTGAGGATGCTTAGTGGAGCACAACCAACATTTTTTTTCCTTACTCTCCGGAGAGATAGCCCAACCCCAGGAGTATTAAGCTAACTACTCCTCTAGGGTCGGGAGGGCAGCCCACCCCAAACCCCCAGGAATATGAGAGAGATGAAAGCGTATCCGTCATCAGGGGATTCATATGAAATGAACCATCTTTTCCACCCTCAGGATTGCTTGTCAATCTCCACCAAGGCCGGAGCCAGATGGCTATGTTACGTTTCGACCCCCGCCACAGGGTCTCATCAGACACTTTACTAGCTCCTTTCAGTATTGCACGCTGGGTGGGTCGGAGAGAGGGAATTCCGTGGCGCTATCGGGAAATCCACTCTCCCCAACCCCCCCCGCGTTGAGGATGCTTAGTGGAGCACAACCAACATTGCATGTTTTGTATACTTTAGACTGTCTTTTAATAATAAAAAGAACACAAATACCACAATCCAATGGTATGTTTTATTCATTGCACTCTACTGTAAACACACTCTGCTTGACAACCATTCAACCATATCATCAAATATACACACTCACTAGACACACAATCAGTACATCATTTGACACATAGCAGTAATATCAAACACATTAACAATTACACACAGAATAGCACACACTGATTGAACTGCAACTTCACACTACACACACATAATCCATTCTTATTATATCAACTACATACAGTAAAGAAATGCTACACACACACTGAACACTATTGACATGTAATATATATGCCACACACAGTCCAACACACTATTCAACTATATCATCAAACACACACACTTACTAGACACACAATAAGCACATCATTTGACACATAACAGTAATACCACACACATTGACAGTTGCACACATAACAGCACACACTGACTGAACTGCAACTCCACATCACACATACATAACCAATTCTTACTTGTATCATCTCACATACAATATTACACACATACCGAACACTATTGACATAGTACAGTATTGTATGTCAAACCATGTTTCACACTGTATTGCAATGTTATATTATAGGCATGACTTGAGTTATATATAACTGCATGTTTTGTATACTTTACACTCATTATATACTCAATCAAGCACATCAATTAATACATAGTAGAAATGCCACACACCTACTAACACTATTGACATAGAACAAGTATGCTGCACACAGCTCAACACACCAAACTGCAATCATCACATATACATCCATTCTACTATAACATAAAAACACCTACTGGACTCACAGTCAAGCATACCATTTGACACAGCTACATTATTGACATAGACACACATCAAACACATCATTTGCCACACAAGTCCAACACACTGTTCAACTAAAAAATACATCATCACACACACTACAGTAGACAATGATTTGACACAACAGTTGCACACACAACAGCACACACACTACAGCACACACCATTTGCAACTCCACATCACACATACATAACCGATTCTTACCTGTATCATCTCACATACAATATTACACACATACCGAACACTATTGACATGGTACAGTATTGTATGTCAAACCATGTTTCACACTGTATTGCAATGTTATATTATAGGCATGACTTGAGTTTTATATATAACTACATGTTTTGTATACTTTACACTCATTGTATACTCAATCAAGCACATCAATTTATACATAGTAGAAATGATACACACCTACTAACACTATTGACACAGAACAAGTATGCTGTATGTCAGCCCACACACCAAACTGCAATCACTCATATCATTTGATACATCCATTAATGGCATATAATAGCTGGGCAAAACCCGGCGTTTTGGTTGGCCCCATAACATACATAGCTACAGGTTTGTAGATATTGTAATCCATCCTACTTGGACATAGTCACAGTGCAAATATACATAATGCAAACATCTTACAGGAGCATACAATACATGCTTTGTATGCTTTACACTCATTAGATACCCAATCAAGCACATCAACTTATATACAGACATCACTTGATGCATGGCAGTAATGGCATACAATGCTGGACCAAGGAAATGTGACGGCGTGCATTGCTTGGCCCCATAACATACATAGCTACATGTTTGTAGATATTGTAATCCATCCTACTTGGACATAGTCACTGTGCAAATATACATAATGCAAACATCTTACAGGAGCATACAATACTGGACCAAGGAAATATAGTGAATCCCTATCAAATAAATAGGTTGTGCTTATAACCCAGGGCTGCATATCCAGAATTATAAATGATCCACAGGTGAAGCTGGGTCCATGGCACATATACCTGCGTGCCCGTGGCCAGGGTGCCATGGTGCCTGCCTGCATGCCCGTACCACGGTGCCTTAGAGCCCGGTCGGCGGACATATATCACAATGCAAACATCTTACAGGAGCATAAAGCCAATATTATAGTCCATCCCACTGGGACATAGTCACAATACAAATGGACCAAGGAAATATTACAAACAAATAGGTTGTGCTTAAACCCAGGGCTGCATATCCAGAATTATAAATGATCCACAGGTAAAGCTGGGTCCATAGCATTATAATCCATCCTACTTGTAGTCACTGTGCCAAACCATCTTACAGGAGCCATAACAAGGAAATATAGTGCCTGCATGCCCTGCATATCCAGAATTATAAATGATCCACAGGTGAAGCTGGGTCCATGCCATATACGGTCGGCCCGCGGACATATATCCATGGTGCCTGCAAACATCTTACAGGAGCATAAAGCCAATATTATACATCCATCCAATGGGAACATCTTCACAGGAGCATACACCAATAATATAAAGGCTGGGTCCATGGCAGCATACAATGCTGCCACCACATTCCATAGTGCCTGCCTGCATGCCCGTACTAATAAATAAAGTTGACATATATCACAATACATAGGGCTACATATCCACAACTACAAATGATCCATAATGCAAACAATGCCGCGCTCGTACCATGCCCCCAGCCTCGGCAATACTTGTGGAGTCGCCGGTAAAACGGAGTGGATGTGCCATGCCCGAACCATACCCCTGGCCTCGGCAATACTTGTGGTGGTCACACTATCAACATGCTCCTCACCACTGGAGAACATTGCTCCAAAGGTGAAATCCTTCAAAAAAATAGTTGGTTGTGTCCACTTCAAGCATCCACTGTGTCTGGGATTGACCGGGCCTTTTCCTGGATAGCGCTTAAGGGATCAGTCTCGGTCGATTCACAACACCGACCTACTTAAACGAACTACAGTCCACTCACATATATACCAAGAGTTTGATCCCCCGCTGGCTACAATAGTCAAACGCCCCTCAATAGTCTTGCCATTCTCCTTACATACCCTACGACAGGACAGTCAGGGTAATCACACCAACTATATACCTCCACACACACCCACTGCCTACACGACAAAGTCAAAACCGGCCCGGGCCCACAGTGAAAAGGCCCCCCTGCACATACCACAGGAGTTAATAACACCATCCACCAACCCACCCCTACACACATGTGCATGTACTAATAAAATAAGTATAATGGAGGCGGCCCACTCATTCATACAGATGGTGACTGAATTAGCTTTACTTGGTTGATAACACCAACAGCCAACATAACACTAGCGGTGAACAATCCCCCGTTAGTTTAAACTCAATACCCTAACCCCGCTGGCTGTGTCAACCAAACATCTTCCATTGTACCTCAATTTCTCATCATACATCCCATGACTGCACAGTCTTGGTATAACACCAAAATTTGACCCTTCTACACACACCCCTCACAATCCACAATGCAAACACTCCCCCATTAACCTTTCCCATACAATCAACATATACAACCTAAAATACATGCCCATACTACATAAACAAAACAGAGCTAATCACCAACACACCCTGGACACAGCTGTCCAAATATTATCTGGCCCTATATCGTCCTAGGGAACTCTCTTATATATAGGGCCATCCCTAATCACCAACTCTGAGGCCAATATTCCTCCATATACTGAATCAGGACAGTCAGTCAATTTACCCATCACCCCCCAACAATTCCACAATGCAATACATTCTTTGTTTTTCTAAAAAATAAACCCATCACCAAACTTATACACACACACCATATAATACCTATTCTAATACACTACCATGCCACATAACTAAGGAATATTACTAACTAACAACCCTGAGGCCTACATTCCCCCTATACACCACATCTGGACAGTCAGTCAAATATACCTAATAATCCCACAATGCAACACTCCCTAAAAACACCCATCACCTAACTTATACACACTACTACATAACACCTATCCTAGCACACTACTATGCCATATAAACTAAGAAATATTGAAACAAACATACACCTTGCATATATTGATTCCACAAAACCAGTCACATACCACATTAGTATAACTTAGCCCACTTAATTACCCTAACACCACATCAACCAATCAACTGTCGCCTATATAGGTCAGGCAAGCCCTCCACATCCTACACCTGGGGCTACCCCCATACTTGACCTAACCAATTCGGTCACATGACTATATTTGGACATTATATTGTGACAGGGGGGTATCACGTGACCAGACTAACCACTCATCTCCCATAGATATGGGTCAACCACCTCCTTGACCCATATACACGGGGATACCCACATCCTCCATACACTGAATCAGGACAGTCAGTCAATTATACCAATCACCTCCCAACAATCCCACAATGCAATACATTTCCTTTTTTTTTAAAAAAATAAACCCAACACCAAATTTAGACATACACACCATATAATACCTATTTTAATATACCACTATGCCACATAAACTAAGTAATATTATTAACTAACCACCCTGGGCCTACACACTACATCAGGACAGTTAGTTAAATTACCCCCCAATAATCCCACAATGCAATACTCCCTATCTTTGACCCCTCTACACACACCCCTCACAATCCACAATGCAAACACTCCCCCATTGACCTTTCCCATACAATTACAATGCTGAACCAAGGAAATGTAACGGCGTGCATTGCTTGGCCCCATAACATACATAGCTACATGTTGGTAGATATTGTAATCCATCCTACTTGGACATAGTCACAGTGCAAATATACATAATGCAAACATCTTACAGGAGCATACAATACATGTTTTGTATGCTTTACACTCATTAGATACCCAATCAAGCACATCAAATTATATACAGTATAAATACTGCACACCTACTAACACTATTGTTATAGGAACAAATATGCTACACACAGTTCAACACACCAAACTGCATGACTGTACAGTCTTGGTATAACACCAAAATTTGACCCTTCTACACACACCCCTCACAATCCACAATGCAAACACTCCCCCATTAACCTTTCCCATACAATCAACACATACAACCTATAATACATGCCCATACTACATAAACAAAACAGAGCAGAATCACCAACACACCCTGGACACAGCTGTCCAAATATTATCTGGCCCTACATCGTCCTAGGGAACTCTCTTATATATGGGGCCACCCTTAATCAACAACTCTGAGGCCAATATTCCTCCATATACTGAATCAGGACAGTCAGTCAATATACCCATCACCTCCCAACAATTCCACATTGCAATACATTCCTTGTTTTTCTAAAAAATAAACCCATCACCAAACTTATACACACACACCATATAATACCTATTCTAATACACTACTATGCCACACAAACTAAGGAATATTACTAACTAACAACCCTGAGGCCTACATTCCCCCTATACACCACATCTGGACAGTCAGTCAAACATACCCAATAAACCCACAATGCAACACTCCCTAAAAACACCCATCACCTAACTTATACACACTACTACATAACACCTATCCTAACATACTACTATGCCATATAAACTAAGAGATATTGAAACAAACATACAACTTGCATATATTGACTCCACAAAACCAGTCACATACCACATTAGTATAACTTAACCCACTTAATTACCCTAACACCACATCAACCAATCAACTGTCGCCTATATAGGTCAGGCAAGCCCTCCACATCCTACACCTGGGGCTACCCCCATACTTGACCTAACCAATTCGGTCACATGACTATATTTGGACATTATATTGTGACAGGGGGGCATCACGTGACCAGACTAACCACTCATCTCCCATAGATATGGGTCAACCACCTCCTTGAATAATCCCACAATGCAACACTCCCTAAAAATACCCATCACCAACTTAGACACACACACTACATAACATCTATTATAATACACTACTATGCCCTATAAACTAAGAAATATTGAAACAAATATACACCTTGTATATATTGACTAGATAAAACTAGTTACATACCATATTGGTATAACTTAACCCATTTAATTACCCAAACACCACATCAACCAATCAACTGTCGCCTATATAGGTCAGGGAATCCCTCTACACCTTATACCTGGGGGCTACCCTCCACACTGACCTAACCAATTTGGTCATATGACCATATTTGGACATACATTATAACAGGGGGGTATCACGTGACCAGATTAACCACTCATCTCCCACATATATAGGTCAACCACCTCCTTGACCCACATACACGGGGATACCCACATCCTCTCCCTTTCTACAACACAGCAACACACAGTGAACACGTGTTTTTACAGTAATCCTTTAGTTAAACAAAATTAAACCATTGGCACACTTGGATATCAACAATCAAACTCGGCAAACAGGTCAGTCATATTATTACTTCCTATTTAATCACCCCAATAACCTAAGCTACTGATCAAGTAGCATATTAATCACTTTAGCTAATGCCAATTAAGTGCTCCCCAGGGGTATAATTTAACATGCCCCAGGGGGCTCCATTATAAGTATCCAATCACTCTAGGCTACCCTCTACCATCTAATTTACTATAGTTGGGTAGCCCACTACTACAATAGGAGTTTTTGTTCCCAAATCATCATAATCACTTAGCCCTTACACTCAAGATCACTATATAATCATTATAAAAGAGCCCCTCAAAAAGTGGCCTCTTACCATCGCCAACTACCCTACCCCCACCACATCTCCCCCAATCCCAATACTATAGTTTATCCTATTGTCTACCTATTACGGGGACATAACAATTAAAAAGTATTTTCCTTCATTGAACCCCATCAATTCCACCTTACCCCATAGCCCCTCTACCACGGGGTACATACTAATTCATCAAGCTTCCCCCACCATTCTATCCAATTGACCCCGCTCCATCACCATTGTTACTAATCACGTGGGCTAATAGGAGCTACAAATAAGTAGCGACCTCAAACACCCCACCAGCCCTGGCCTGGAACAATTAATCCCACAAACAAACCTACCATGGTGAATACCGCCATGGCTCCCCTATTACCCCTATACATGCTCCCCGTCAATTCCCATTCCATACCATACCAAATAACTCGTTTTGTACGTGCTATTATGAGTCAGAAAAGCACCTGATGAGCACTCCGTAGGAGGAGGCGAAACGCGTCGTGCGATTCCCCTGGCTCATAAGACTATCAAAGCACGTGCATCACGGGAACTCCTCCCAATGCGCACGATAAAACGAGTTATATTTTCCCCCCCCCCACCCATAACACCATAGACACACCTCCTATCCACCCCCCCTCCACCGCCAACCCCCGCTCAACGGGGATCCCAATACTCCAACCCACCTCCACTATTTAGAGCTGGTATATCGCCCAGCGCCACCTCGCAGTCCATCCCCCTAACACGGCAAAATACTTGCCGTTTCCCGTTCCTCCCTCCCTCCATATGCACACCCCCACCAATCCTCCTTTCACTCAACTAATACACTTCCCCTACGTTCCAGCATTCACATGGATCCCGCGGGACATCAAAAAAACAGACGACAGGGACGTCGGAATCCATACGCATGGGATCCCACTACTCCCACACATCGGGGATCCCAATACTCAAATCCACCCCCACGATATAGGGGTGGGGCACCGTCCAGCACCACGCTACAATCCATTCCCCGGTCACGGCAGAATAACTCTACACAAAGACAGCGTGGTCCCCAAATTCAACCATTGATCCGAGGTATACCCCAGCACACCCGCATTGCATATACACTATTATACGTCCAATGGTATACAATCCATCTCGTACCTACTTTGCATTTCACACACAGTATAGGCAATCCATCACTATACTCAATATACTTCCAGCCTCTACATCATCACAACACGCTACTATGGGAGCTGATACAAGACAACATATCCCTATCCAACAGGCATTTCTATGCCCAGAACCTTACCACAAATACAGCTCCACATAAACTCACCAACATCCTTGGAAAGCCAATACATTTACCACTCCACATCAAAACTTCCAGACCACCACAGGTATACACGGCAGAACACAATTCCTACTCTACACATACATACACACTTTTCCATCCACATAGTCACAACCGCGATATCAACCTCCTTTTAGCCCGTAAGAGGGCACATATAAAAAAAAGACCCCCCTTAATAAATCTTTCCACAAACTTTTTAGATATACCAGGGATGTCACGGCGGGACTACACGCGACCTGCAACGTCGGCAGTAGAACCGCGTATTCCTCCACTCTTGTCGACCCCGGGCTCATACACTCAGCGAAGAACCCACGCTGACAAGCCCAGGCGTGTACGACAGAAACCCTATCAGCCCAACCCTCACCCCAAACCGCCCCAATTACACACAAACAACATCACCACAACCAAACACCCTGACACTAAACTAGATGCCAACAATAATGAACCCACACTCCAAATCCCCCCCAACAACAGCACACACAACACTGAACTAAATCCAGAGTTCCATAAAGCCATCATGGAGACCATACAACTACTCTTAGACTACAAAACACAAACATTACCCCCACCAAACCCAACTATGCACCCAACCAACCCCTTCACCATGACCCCCAACCCAAGCAAACAACCAAAAATAGATGAGGTCTTCCATAAACTCCATGTCTATCCCCCAAAGAAGCAACAACATTACTCTACTGAACACATAGCACCACATACACCCCCTCCAACACCACAGAGGCCCCCATACACCTTCCACAACACTCTCCCTCCGATGAAGAGATATCATCGGCCCAGATTATCAAATCCTCCAGTTCCCCCTCCACAATGATGTTATTTACCAGCTCTCAGGAGAGCACCACCACACCAGATCCCAACATATCCCCAAACAATAATACCCCCTACAAGAGGGGGACCCCCCCGACCACTTGTAACAAATCCACACAAACCTCACAATCCACGTACCAGGATGCGGCATCGGAATGCAAGTTGTTAGAACCCATTTTTCATCTTCTCTCCAACAAATCCCCTTCCCCCACAATAACACAACCGAAACCAATACGTTGTGCTACCCCTAAAAAACGTCGTAACTCTCTATACAATGAGAGGCTACAAATTCTGGAAGAATTGTCCAGACAGAAGGAATCCAAACAATTGGAGGTAAACCTGACGGCGCAGTGCACTGGGGAACCCCCAATGGAGGTTTCACAGAACACTGATCACTCGCAGGGACGCACCAGCCGCTACAACCCCACTAGCTCCCAAATCTCCAAACACTACTGCTCCTATGGACACTACATCTAACACTCCTACACCAAGGAATCACACACCAAAAAACACCCCAACCCCCACCCCCCCTCCACTCAAAATCCTACAAGACCATACAATTTCGAGTAAAAATACAACTATTTCCTCGTCCCTCAAATCCCTAGGCCCGCAGTACTCCAACATCAGTAAAAACGCCATTATGCGAGAAGGCCTCCCCATCCCGGACACCCAAAATCTATTTATTTGTGATTCTAACGGCAAATATATAGCCCAACATAAAATCTCACCGGCCAACTCACACATCCTTAGTATCCCTGGGGCCGATTCCAAACACATAATCCAAGCTCTCCGCATCAACTTAAAGAAAGACGCCCGCAATCAACACAAAAGGGCTATACATAATGTTATATTACAGGTTGGCATCCTAAATTTTGCACGATACACACCGAATTTACAAAATGCCATCAATACCATTCAAACAACAATAACACTCATCCACCAAAATTTCACCAATGCAGCCCTATTCATCTTTTCCCCTATCCCACCAGAACACATGAACAATCTACAAAACAAATATTTATCCCACTACATCACAGCACTGACCCAATTGGCCCAAGACATCAATTGGTCCTACAAATTCATCTTAGTCAAACAGGCATTGCGGGGGGATTACAGAACCACCTTTGATGAATATGGTCAAAGGATCACAACAAATAACAACGCCCTAACTCCCATTGCCAGTTCCTCTGGCGCCAACAAGAAATTAAATGTACACTTCAACGAGGAAAGGGCAGCACACTTCATCGAAGTTCTACATCACCAAATTAAGAAAAAGGCGGACGAGGAGTTAGAATGGATCAAACAGTGGGAGCCGCTTGTCAATGGTACTCCGCCTGAC
>JAGTTF010001926.1:0-12298 GCA_019095985.1 Streblospio benedicti | reverse complement strand
CTTGAAAAACGTGGTGGTTCCCCTCCATTATGGATAACGAACACTTTCATATCGGCAAGGAGAAGTAATTAGACAAATAAAAAACAGTGATGCGTCTATTTCTCAAAGTTTACATAGAAATGTCAAGGTACATTTAACAGTTTAATGTGGATACTAGCTGTCATTATCCCACTGAACGTTGCCACTTGAAATCCGCGTCTGTTGCGAATGTATGTTTATCAAAACGGAATAGTTCAATGTTTAAGGTTGTGGAGCTTATAAAACTGCGTAATTATTCATACACCTATGTAAAATTTACTACTGAAACCGTTTTCATGCACAATAGATGACTATTTACAACATTTCTGAGTGGAAACGTTTAAAAATTGTGTTGTTTATTCCCGGATAGGCAAAATATCTGCGTAGTTGACGCCATCATTTATTCGTTTTCAAAGAAACACACGATATACGGAGTTTCACCACGGAGCCCCTGTAGCTTTCATAAGACTGCTGTCAAACACCTTATCTGTGATCCATCATTTGAATTGTCATAAAATATCCTTGGCATGTCGTAATGCCCCGTTTCTCCCGTGATATTTCCGTGATATCGGTGCTAAAAAGGCAGACCACCAAAAGAATGAGGGCGTGTGCATTTTCGTTTTGTCACAATGTACTAGGTTGGAAATCGAGTTTTAATAAATTAAGAATAGATAAGATGTTTTTATTGTGACAAAACTTAAACATTTTACTTATGAATATTAACAAAATTTGATACCACAGTAGCCTACCAGTCATCACGGTATGCCGGGTATTGATGTTGAAAAAAAAAATAATTACTTAGCTCAAAAATGATTTTTTTTATTATTTTCACGGGCTGGGGTATCACGATAAACCGGGTTACGGCGTGTTTTCCGAGCTTGAAATACAAAAAGAATTGAGAAAGTAAAAATATTTAAGTTTGGCATTTATATGGTTTTTTCACCACTCCAATAATCTTGTTTTGCCTTATTTTTGGGCCATTGGACAGTTTGCAGATGAAAAAATGGAAATCGGATATTCGGATTTACGGATATTCGATTTTACGGATATTCGGATTTACGGATATTCGCGAATATCTAATGACAGATATTCGGTAGTATATATTTTTTGTACAATATATCAATATCAAACAAGAAAAAAATGTGACATAAATTATATATATTTTATTTTATTTCATGTGGGGTTGGTCATCATTGACCTTCAAGATGCCGCTTTTCGCCGGTAATGGGGTCGTTCGATAAGGCCTAATCTGTTCTTTAGAGCAAGCCCTTTGATTTAAAAAGAAAAAAAAATCCGGACAGACGCTCCTTTGTTAGTCACAATGCGCTCAAAGATACGCATTTTACCCACTCTATTACATGTGGCGTTGGTCATCTTTGACCTTCAATATGCCGCTTTTCGCCGGTAATGGGGTCGTTCCGATAAGGCCTAATCTGTTCTTTAGAGCAAGCCCTTTGATTTAAAAAGAAAAAAAAATCTGGACAGACGCTCCTTCATTAGTCACGATGCGCTCAAAGATACGCATTTTACCCACTCTATTACATGTGGAGTTGGTCATCTTTGACCTTCAATTCGATATGCCGACAGACGCCTTTTTTCTTTTTGCAAGTAATGGGGTCGTTCCGAAAAGGCCTAATCTGTTCTTTAGAGCAAGCCCTTTTATTTAAAAAGAAAAAAATCATCTTTGACAGACGCTCCTTGGGGTCGTTCAAGGCCAATCTGTTCGCAAGCCAAAGATACGCATTTTACCCACTCTATTTTACACTGGACATTGGTCATCTTTTGACTTCAATATGCCGCTTTTTGCCGGTAATGGGGTCGTTCCGATAAGGCCTAATCTGTTCTTTAGAGCAAGCCCTTTGATTTAAAAAAAAAAAAAATCCGACAGACGGCTCCTTCATTAGTCACAATGCGCTCAAACATACGCATTTTACCCACTCTATTACATGTGGCGTTGGTCATCTTTGACCTTCAAGATGCCGCTTTTTGCCGGTAATGGGGTCGTTCCGATAAGGCCTAATCTGTTCTTTAGAGCAAGCCCTTTGATTTAAAAAGAAAAAAAAATCCAGACAGACGCTCCTTCATTAGTCACGATGCGCTCAAAGATATACGCCCATTTTACCCACTCTATAAGGCCTTCTGTTCTTTAGAGCAAGCCCTTTGATTTAAAAAGAAAAAAATCAGACGCTCCTTCATTAGTCACAATGCGCTCAAACATACGCTTTACCCACTCTATTACATGTGGCGTTGGTCATCTTTGACCTTCAAGATGCCGTCGTTAATGGGTCGTTCCCATAAGGCCTAATCTGTTCTTTAGAGCAAGCCCTTTGATTTAAAAAAAAAAAAAAAATCGGACAGACGCCTCCTTTCGTTAGTCACGATGCGCTCAAAGATACGCATTTTACCCACTCTATTACACTTGGAGTAGGTCATCTTTGACCTTCAATATGCCGCTTTTTGCCGGTAATGGGGTCGTTCCGATAAGGCCTAATCTGTTCTTTAGAGCAAGCCCTTTGATTTAAAAAGAAAAAAATCCGACAGACGCTCCTTCGTTAGTCACGATGCGCTCAAAGATACGCATTTTACCCACTCTATTACATGTGGCGTTGGTCATCTTTGACCTTCAATATGCCGCTTTTTGCCGGTAATGGGGTCGTTCCGATAAGGCCTAATCTGTTCTTTAGAGCAAGCCCTTTGATTTAAAAAAAAAAAAAATCCGGACAGACGCTCCTTCATTAGTCACGATGCGCTCAAAGATGAGCATTTTACCAACTCTATTGCATGTGGGTTTGTTTCATTCATCTTTGACCTTCAAGATGCCGCTTTTTTGCGGTAATGAGGTCGTTCCGATAAGATCTAATCTGACCATTAGAGCAAGCCCTTTGATTTAAAAAAAAAAAAAAAATCCGGACAGACGCTCCTTCATTAGTCACAATGCGCTCAAACATACGCATTTTACCCACTCTATTACATGTGGTGTTGGTCATCTTTGACCTTCAAGATGCCGCTTTTGCCGGTAATGGGGTCGTTCCGATAAGGCCTAATCTGTTCTTTAGAGCAAGCCCTTTGATTTAAAAAGAAAAAAAAAATCCGACAGACGCTCCTTCATTAGTCACGATGCGCTCAAAGATACGCATTTTACCCACTCTATTACATTTGAGTTGGTCATCTTTGACCTTCAATATGCCGCTTTTTTGCGGTAATGGGGTCGTTCGGATAAGGCCTAATCTGTTCTTTAGAGCAAGCCCTTTGATTTAAAAAAAAAAAAAAAATCCGACAGAGCCCTTCATTTGCGCTCAAACATAAAAAAATTACATGTGGCGTTGGTCATCTTTGACCTTCAAGATGCCGCCGCTTTGCCGGTAATGGGGTCGTTCCGATAAGGCCTAATCTGTTCTTTAGAGCAAGCCCTTTGATTTAAAAAAAAAAAAAATCCGACAGACGCTCACAATGCGCTCAAAGATACGCATTTTACCCACTCTATTACATGTGGCGTTGGGTCATCTTTGACCTTCAATATGCCGCTTTTCCCCGGTAATGGGGTCGTTCTGATAAGGCCTAATCTGTTCTTTAGAGCAAGCCCTTTGATTTAAAAAGAAAAAAAATCGGACAGACGCTCCTTCATTAGTCACGATGCGCTCAAAGATACGCATTTTACCCACTCTATTACATGTGGCGTTGGTCATCTTTGACCTTCAATATGCCGCTTTTTTGCCGGTAATGGGGTCGTTCCGATAAGGCCTAATCTGTTCTTTAGAGCAAGCCCTTTGATTTAAAAAGAAAAAAAAATCCGACAGACGCTCCTTTATTGGTCACGATGCGCTCAAAGATGAGCATTTTACCAACTCTATTGCATGTGGGTTTGTTTCATTCATCTTTGACCTTCAAGATGCCGCTTTTTTTGTCGGTAATGAGGTCGTTCTGATAAGGTCTAATCTGACCATTAGAGCAAGCCCTTTGATTTAAAAAGAAAAAAAAATCCGGACAGACGCTCCTTCATTAGTCACAATGCGCTCAAACATACGCATTTTACCCACTCTATTACATGTGGTGTTGGTCATCTTTGACCTTCAAGATGCCGCTTTTTTGCCGGTAATGGGGTCGTTCCGATAAGGCCTAATCTGTTCTTTAGAGCAAGCCCTTTGATTTAAAAAGAAAAAAAAATCCGGACAGACGCTCCTTCATTAGTCACAATGCGCTCAAAGATACGCATTTTACCCACTCTATTACATGTGGCGTTGGTCATCTTTGACCTTCAAGATGCCGCTTTTTGCCGGTAATGGGGTCGTTCCAATAAGGCCTAATCTGTTCTTTAGAGCAAGCCCTTTGATTTAAAAAAAAAAAAAATCCGACAGACGCTCCTTCATTAGTCACAATGCGCTCAAACATACGCATTTTACCCACTCTATTACATGTGGTGTTGGTCATCTTTGACCTTCAAGATGCCGCTTTTTGCCGGTAATGGGGTCGTTCCGATAAGGCCTAATCTGTTCTTTAGAGCAAGCCCTTTGATTTAAAAAGAAAAAAAAATCCGGACAGACGCTCCTTCATTAGTCACGATGCGCTCAAAGATACGCATTTTACCCACTCTATTACACTTGGAGTAGGTCATCTTTGACCTTCAATATGCCGCTTTTCGCCGGTAATGGGGTCGTTCCGATAAGGCCTAATCTGTTCTTTAGAGCAAGCCCTTTGATTTAAAAAGAAAAAAAAATCCGGACAGACGCTCCTTCATTAGTCACGATGCGCTCAAAGATACGCATTTTACCCACTCTATTACATGTGGCGTTGGTCATCTTTGACCTTCAATATGCCGCTTTTTGCCGGTAATGGGGTCGTTCCGATAAGGCCTAATCTGTTCTTTAGAGCAAGCCCTTTGATTTAAAAAGAAAAAAAAATCCGGACAGACGCTCCTTCATTGGTCACGATGCGCTCAAAGATGAGCATTTTACCAACTCTATTGCATGTGGGTTTGTTTCATTCATCTTTGACCTTCAAGATGCCGCTTTTTGCCGGTAATGAGGTCGTTCCGATAAGGTCTAATCTGACCATTAGAGCAAGCCCTTTGATTTAAAAAGAAAAAAAAATCCGGACAGACGCTCCTTCATTAGTCACAATGCGCTCAAACATACGCATTTTACCCACTATATTACATGTGGTGTTGGTCATCTTTGACCTTCAAGATGCCGCTTTTTGCCGGTAATGGGGTCGTTCCGATAAGGCCTAATCTGTTCTTTAGAGCAAGCCCTTTGATTTAAAAAGAAAAAAAAATCCGGACAGACGCTCCTTCATTAGTCACAATGCGCTCAAACATACGCATTTTACCCACTCTATTACATGTGGCGTTGGTCATCTTTGACCTTCAAGATGCCGCTTTTCGCCGGTAATGGGGTCGTTCCAATAAGGCCTAATCTGTTCTTTAGAGCAAGCCCTTTGATTTAAAAAGAAAAAAAAATCCGGACAGACGCTCCTTCATTAGTCACAATGCGCTCAAAGATACGCATTTTACCCACTCTATTACATGTGGCGTTGGTCATCTTTGACCTTCAATATGCCGCTTTTTGCCGGTAATGGGGTCGTTCCGATAAGGCCTAATCTGTTCTTTAGAGCAAGCCCTTTGATTTAAAAAGAAAAAAATCCGGACAGACGCTCCTTCATTAGTCACAATGCGCTCAAAGATACGCATTTTACCCACTCTATTACATGTGGTGTTGGTCATCTTTGACCTTCAATATGCCGCTTTTCGCCGGTAATGGGGTCGTTCTGATAAGGCCTAATCTGTTCTTTAGAGCAAGCCCTTTGATTTAAAAAAAAAAAAAATCCGACAGACGCTCCTTCATTAGTCACGATGCGCTCAAAGATACGCATTTTACCCACTCTATTACATGTGGGTTTGTTTCATCATTTTGACCTTCAAGATGCCGCTTTTCGCCGGTAATGGGGTCGTTCCGATAAGGCCTAATCTGTTCTTTAGAGCAAGCCCTTTGATTTAAAAAAAAAAAAAAAATCGGACAGACGCTCCTTCATTAGTCACAATGCGCTCAAAGATACGCATTTTACCCACTCTATTACATGTGGTGTTGGTCATCTTTGACCTTCAAGATGCCGCTTTTTTCCCGGTAATGGGGTCGTTCGATAAGGCCTAATCTGTTCTTTAGAGCAAGCCCTTTGATTTAAAAAGAAAAAAAAAAATCCGACAGACGCTCCTTCATTAGTCACAATGCGCTCAAAGATACGCATTTTACCCACTCTATTACATGTGGTGTTGGTCATCTTTTGACCTTCAAGATGCCGCTTTTTTTGCCGGTAATGGGGTCGTTCCGATAAGGCCTAATCTGTTCTTTAGAGCAAGCCCTTTGATTTAAAAAGAAAAAAAAATCCGGACAGACGCTCCTTCATTAGTCACAATGCGCTCAAACATACGCATTTTACCCACTCTATTACATGTGGTGTTGGTCATCTTTGACCTTCAAGATGCCGCTTTTCGCCGGTAATGGGGTCGTTCTGATAAGGCCTAATCTGTTCTTTAGAGCAAGCCCTTTGATTTAAAAAGAAAAAAAAATCCGGACAGACGCTCCTTCATTGGTCACGATGCGCTCAAAGATGAGCATTTTACCAACTCTATTGCATGTGGGTTTGTTTCATTCATCTTTGACCTTCAAGATGCCGCTTTTCGCCGGTAATGAGGTCGTTCCGATAAGGTCTAATCTGACCATTAGAGCAAGCCCTTCGATTTGACTAATGAAGGAGCGTCTGTCCGTTTTTTTTCTTTTAAATCAAAGGGCTTGCTCTAAAGAACAGATTAGGCCTTTATCGAACGACCCCATTACCGGCAAAAAAAGTGGCATATTGAAGGTCAAAGATGACCAACTCCAACATGTAATAGAGTGGGTAAAATGCGTATCTTTGAGCGCATCGTGACTAACGAAGGAGCGTCTGTCCGGATTTTTTTCTTTTTAAATCAAGGGCTTGCTCTAAAGAACAGATTAGGCCTTATCGAACGACCCCATTACCGGCAAAAAGCGGCATCTTGAAGGTCAAAGATGACCAACTCCACATGTAATAGAGTGGGTAAAATGCGTATGTTTGAGCGCATTGTGACTAATGAAGGAGCGTCTGTCCGGATTTTTTTTTCTTTAAATCAAAGGGCTTGCTCTAAAGAACAGATTAGGCCTTATCGAACGACCCCATTACCGGCAAAAAGCGGCATCTTGAAGGTCAAAGATGACCTTGAATCCCACATGTAATAGAGTGGGTAAAATGCGTATCTTTGAGCGCATTGTGACTAATAAAAGAGCGTCTGTCGGATTTTTTTTTTTTTTTAAATCAAAGGCTTGCTCTAAAGAACAGATTAGGCCTTATCGAACTCCCCATTACTGGAAAAGCGGCATCTTGAAGGTCAAAGATGACCAACTTCAAGTGTAATAGAGTGGGTAAAATGCGTATCTTTGAGTGCATCGTGACTAATGAAGGAGCCGTCTGTCCGGATTTTTTTTCTTTTTAAATCGAAGGGCTTGCTCTAAAGAACAGATTAGGCCTTATCGGAACGACCCCATTTACCGGCGAAATGGGCATCTTGAAGGTCATTGCGTCCGTCCATCCGTCCGTCCGTCCATCCGTCCATCCGTCCTTCCGATCTCCATCCGTCCGGTTCGTTACCCCTCTACAGGTCGCATCGTTTGAGCTAGGATGCTCAAATTTGGCATGTCGGTTGGAAATGGTGACCACAAAGAACCCTATTTCACATGGGCCCAAATGGTCCATATTTGGGCCCATTGGGCCCATTATTAGTCCATTTTACTAGTATTCAATATGCTTTAGCCAGCATATGGAAAATCAATATCATAAGGCAGCAACATTAGTCTAGCCTGGTGCTGTTAGCTGCTGAAATATGAATATTGATTTTTGACAATATATAGACAGTGGCATTCCAGTGCTTTTCCAGGTATAAAACACTGGTTTGCCCCTCACCGGGGCGCTTTTTCATGTCACTGTTCATGTTTTATACACTGGCTTTTTTAAATTAATTGATCCATCCGTTTTGTCCGTCCGTCCTTCCGTCCGTCCATCTGTCCAGATCGTTGTTTAAACAGGTGCATCGTTTGAGGTAGGATGCTCAAATTCAATGTCATCTTTTGAAATGGTGACCACAAGAACCTGGAGCATGGGGCCCAAACATTCCATATTTGGGCTGATGCTGTTGGGCCCATATGAAATAGGGTCCATTTTACTAGTGAATCACATTCTTATTACTATTTGAATGCACCATTAAAATCAATATTCTATAACCACAATCTCCAGACACGGATGCTCAAAAATCTATCCACTTCTTGGTAATAGATGATACTGCTATAAATCAATAATCAGCCAATATTGACATTCCAGTGTAAAACACTGGTTTAATCACACTGGAATGTCACATCTATATATTGGCTGATTATTGATTTATAGCAGTATCATCTATTACCAAGAAGTGGATACATTTTTGGAGCCGATGTGTCTGGAGTTTGTGGTTATAGAATATTGATTTTAATGGTGCATTCAAATAGTAATAAGAATGTGATTCACTAGTAAATGGACTAATAATGGGCCCAAATGGGCCCAAATATGGACCGTTTGGGCCCATATGAAATAGGGTTCTTGTGGTCACCATTTCCAACCGACATACCGAATTTGAGCATCCTAGCTCAAACGATGCGACCTGTAGAGGGGTAACGATCCGGACGGATGGACGGATGGATGGATGGATGGACGGATGGACGGACGCAATTAATTAGGTACAAGCCAGTGATTCTATCATTCCGTGCAAAAAATCACGCCAATAACCCACGCTGATTGGTCAATCTCCCAAAAATTATGCGATGGAATGAACGCTGCGAAAAAACACAGCGCTTAGTCTAATCTCCTCACAATATCAATACAGCCGCTGGCGTAGTAAAGGCCATGAAGGCGCGTTCATGCTGTGTGGAGTGCAACAGATTAGACTAACGCCTCCGCGCTCAAAAAACTGCGGGAATTGACGTCTCCGTGCGCTCAAAACAACTTGAATGTTGAATGTTATATGGCAATGAGAACGTTATGATATGATTTATTTTAAAATAAAAACGAATCATACACTCATTTGGTGTGGATTTTAGTCATTTTAGTCATGATAGAATGGTTTTTGAGCATTTCGATTGGAAGCCTATCGTAGAATTTTGCACGGTGATGTGTGATTGACACTCACTGCGTGTTCGTGTCAATCACACATCACCGTGCAAATTCTACGATAGACCCGACAATCGAGTGCTCAAATCCTACATTCATCTGTCTCAATTAAATACATGGGTTGGATTTTTTCGATTATAAGCTGTGCGATTCTTTCTCTCCTTTTTCACTGTATAATCCTCCATTAAATGGTTGTAGAGAATTATGCTTAGGTTTCCGGTATAATCCCTATCCACCACACCTGCACCCTCACCAATAAAATTCTTCAGCACCAAACCAGAGCGAGGCGCGATTCTACCATATGTATTAACTGGTACCCTGATCCTTAGATCTGTTAAGATCAAAGTTCTATCATTTTTTTTACAAGATAATCGTAGGCAGATCTCAAATCATAACCAGCAGCATTTTCTGATTTCATTTCTGGTGGGAAAGTATTCTGTGTGATTTTAGCAAAATAAAGTTTTTCCATTTTTTTTGTTTTCAAATAAATGAAATAACCAATATTGCACAAAAATGTATGTAGAATTTGTTTGTTCATTTATTCATCTCAGAGAGTTTGTATGTAAAGATGTTTACATTTTTAAGTTGATTATTTTTCTCAGCTATTGGTATTAGCTTAAGTTCATTTACTGCAGGCTGTGTTAGTTCAATGCTGAGAGAGAAAGCTTCATCCGACCAGAAGCCATCTGTTTCAAACAGCATTAACAGATAGATCGATTAAGGTATCTCTGTGTTCAGGGGAAAAAGATATCCCATCTCAATCCATTTTGGATCAGAGGGGATATTATATCTGGACGATGATTATCTTTCGCCATCTTGAAAGGTGTAAGCACCGTTTTATCAATATATTATGGAAATCTATGACCACCACTGGTGTTATCAATTTTCTAAGGTCCAAAGGCACATCTTTATCCACAACGATTGACAACGGGGGAATGTCCAATCATTGTCATGATGTTCACATCTGCGTTGTGATGAATTAAAGCTCTAGCTATTGACCATCTTTTTCCTATACAAAGCCAATATCAAGGGGGACCAACCTTGTAATACACCTTGTTGCTCTATTCGATAATTCCCATTATCTGCACGAAAGAGAGAAATAACCAGTTTGTCAGGTGCACCATTATATATTGCTGAAATGAGCGGGAGCATCCTCCTTTAGTGGAGCGGCTAAGAGTCATTTTTTACCCTTAAATCGTGTGTTTGATGATAAAATTGTCAAAATTGGCACAAATGTAGAAGACAACCATTTGAAAAAAAATGGCTTGATTGGC
This sequence comes from Streblospio benedicti, assembly GCA_019095985.1. Classification (NCBI taxonomy): domain Eukaryota; kingdom Metazoa; phylum Annelida; class Polychaeta; order Spionida; family Spionidae; genus Streblospio; species Streblospio benedicti. Next base: position 1,799 of record JAGTTF010001926.1, on the reverse strand, counting down.
CATCTCAATTTTCCAACATGGCGGCCATAATTCAAGATGGCCACCATTTTTCACGAAATGTTTAATAACTTTCTTAAAAATGATTTTATAGCAAACATTACTATTAGACATAGATATAAAGTCATATATGGCGGTTCAGAAAACATCATCATATATGACCTTGAATGACCGTGAAAGTGGAATTAAGCATGATGAAAATATCCTTTTTTCTGTTTTGAGGAGATTTACGAATTACTGAACCCAGTTTATCATATATGTTGTTAGAATAGTGTGATATGTAACAGGTGACATGTGCTGAATATACACTTCAAGTAATTGACAAATAAAATTATTTTTATTTAACTTTATTGCCTCAATATACAAGAGTTTCAAGAGGTCCACTTTCCATCTCTCGAGTTCCATCTGTAGTAGAATCACATTTTCTGAGAAGAGGAAACAGATTCCTGTTGGGAAAATATCAATTTTAAAAGTTAGCAACAGTTTTCATTTTAAAAACCTTATAATGTCTAATTATTATTAAAACAAGAACATTAAATTACATTTAACCTTCACAGCTACAGGCACATAGAGCCGTACATAGAAGTCCCATCCTAAAAGCAGGAACATCAGCCACTGCATGGCTTGCATGCACATTTAACTAGCTCTTGACAGCTTTCTGCAATCGGTGGAAGGGTAGTCCAATGAATGACCCACTCATTGTTTATCTTTGTCCATTGCCAGTCACTTGGCATTTCAGGGTATGGGCTGGTACCATTGCTTGTCCCGAAATCATCCCAGCTTGATACACTGATCTTTTATGTGTTCACAAAGTGCTGCACTAGAAGATGGAATGGCACTATCTGCACTGCTGATTTGTCATAAATAGCTATTACAAATTTCTCCAGCTCACAAATATCAGCATCAGCTTATACTACAGTGAAGCTTACTCAACTTTGAAAAAGATGGAGGAAATCTCTTTCAAATACATTCCATGTTTGCCATGCTGTTTTTATCTGCGTCGCCAACGGCAGAGCAGGTCTAGGAACCGGTCACCCATTCGTCCGTCCGTAGTAAAAAGCTTGTCTCCACTACTCCTCCTAAACGACTCAACATACAGCAATGAAACCTGGTTTATAGCAAGAACATCATATGCAGATGTGCATATTAACAAGGATTTTTGATTCTCAAATTTTATGGGGAGTTATGCCTCTTTGAAATTAGAAATTTGTGCATCTATACTATTAGCTTGTCCAAAAGCTTGTCTCGATACTACTAACGTGGGCGAACCAACATAAACATGTAACTCCCCGTGGGTGTTTGGGGGCTTTGCCCCCGGAGTTGGGTTTAGCTGAGGGTGTCCGGGGAACGTCCAGGGGTAGCCCCTCAGCCTTTGGAAATAAAAAACGCGGGTTTGGGGATTTACCTTCCCCATAATAACATTGAGAAATAATAAAAAAAATTTGGTCATAACGTCCTCCTGCCTATGATACTGCTATCAACTAAAGAGAGGTGGTCTTCTATTTTAAACACTAAATGTGCTTCCTGAATGACTGTCCTGTTGAACACGAGAACATTATGTATAAATTCTAATTTCAATATGATAGCAGTGAGTAGCTAACATATGCATTTATCCATCTCTGGTAGTTATGACTCTTTTGAACTTAGAAATTTTGCGCTTCTTATTAGCAGGGATATTATATTCTACAATTTTTATAGCAGTTATGCCTCTTTGTCAGACTTTGAACTGAGGAATTTTTGCCTCCTATACTAATAGCTGGTCTCTGCTACTTCTCTTATACTACTCAATATAGAGCAATGAA